>JAUJYV010000648.1:0-32609 GCA_033995625.1 Ophyiulus pilosus | reverse complement strand
TTTGAATTTTTATACACAAAGGGTGTATTTAGCAGGCTCAGAACTAATTCTCGTCATGATCAACTTAGAGATGATGTTATTGCATCATATAAAATTCGCTTCAATTGCAGGGTTCAGGCGACTTAAGCCGTACTCATACACAGGCCAACTTTCAATAATATATATTGTTTGGTCGCCACACCAACTAAGCCCCTTTGTACTAGACGATGAATAACAATGTTTCAAAGACTCAATGGGTTAAAGCCAGATTAAAACTAGATCCCTGTATTTTGTAGAGGTTTATTGAATATCGACATGTTGAGAATCCTGCAAGCGTATGCGTTTAAGCAAATAAAAGACGAAAGTAATTTATTCTGCGTGCACTATTGCTAAACTTGATGTGCCAACAAGTTTGTAGTTTAAAGAAAGTATAACTATAAGAAGTATCTTCAACTGTATTAAGTACACGTATATCGAATATTGGATCAATAACAATATACCATTAAAAATATTTTGAATTATGAATACGAGATTAAGCGTTTTTTTCTTGAAAATCTAATGGGTATATTTGTGAAGAGTTGAAAAACTTATTCAATTTAAATCATTTATTATTAAATAAAATGCACAATGAAGAGTTAGATTAGGTGATTTATTGCACAGCATGTATTTGTTAGCGTTTTTTAACATGAACATATTAGAGAGATTGAGCCAGCCAAAGCCGGCCTTAACGTTAACCTTAGCGTTACAGGTGGGAAGGGAGGAGCCACGGAATTGAATACCCAATGAACTAACGCAACGCCATGAGTGCGCATGCGTGGTTCTTCCCTTCCCTCCTCTAACGTTAAGGTTAACGTGTTGGCTGGCTCAATCTCTCTAATAGACAGTTTGATCATACCAACGTCTTTATACATACCTTAACTTTAATGCAGGGAAGGGAAGAACCACGCATGCGCACCCATTAGTTCATTGCGTGGCTCCTCTCTTCCCGCCAAGTATAGTTAAGGTATGTATAAAGACGTTGGCATGCTCAAATTGTCTATTGTATATTGATAATCACCGGTTTTTTCCTTTAATAAAATATTTTAATTAACGTGTCAAATTAGCAAGGACCCACTTGTAAGGTTAAGTTTTATTTAGACCTAAATATGTTTCAACGTACATACTCATTGCAAACACTCATTGGCAATGTACTCATGGCCATTAAATGAAATGTTTATAAAAATGAAAATTATACCTGAAAGATACTTTTTCAATTAAAATATCTTCCTTAAGATTTTAATTTTTGCCATCATGCTACTATATTCTCGATCATATAACGGATTCCATGGCATTTTTTATCAGAAGCAGAGAACATATACAGCTGGCTAAACACTGGTTTTATTCCACGAAAAACTATTTTTTTAACAAAGTCGTCGTTCCCTCAACCAAAATCTACAATGTGATTATAGTTCAACAATTCCTTTAGTTACAATAGCACCTCTCCTACTTTTTTGTGGCATTTTTCCAAAAGTTAGTTTACTACAATCTGCGGTCTGATTTTTCTTCAATAACCAATTCCGGTCTTTGCCGAATACCAAGCACTGGAAATTACAGTTGAAAAAAAAAATCGAAGCCTTCATTTATGCTAAAATGCAATTCATTACAATGCACAATTCATAGCTTAAACTGCCGGGAGTTATTTGCAGTTGGACTTGTTGGAAGAAGAGAAAACCTACAGCAAAGCTCAACGCATCAACCCCCTTCCAAACCCAAAAACGAATTGCACACAAATTACACATCAACGGATCTATAAAAGACAATTCTGAAAAGCTTTGACGGTGGAATCAGAAGGGATTACGTGACCAAATCCACAGACTTTACAAAAGACGTCCATTTCGGATGAAACTGCACTATTACATTATTGCGAAACGTTTAGTTTTTACTTTTAGAAATATATACACCAGGAAAGAAGAAAAGCTTTCCTGGTTTGGAAAAAAAAAACATCGACAGACGTCAGCTGCTACTGAATCCCGTTGTTAAGACACTATAAATGCGGCGAACGCCACTGTCATATGACACGACTGTACCACCTCAGCGTTTCAAAGCAAGCACACTTTATGGGTCAATAAAATGTTTATAAACAAAGAAAGGCACTCGCCCGTGGCTCCATCTAGCGTCCTTTTAAAATAATGCCCATTGCTAATTTTGAGTGGTGATAGCCTGATGAAATTTATTTATCCCGAAGTGGATGGACTACGTCCTAAAATATTCCTAATTTTAAACAAATATCTTGAAATATCTACAATGAAATTCCTACAGTTGTAAAAGTCAAAATTAGGCTAAAACAGATCAAAATTCTACTGTATATTAGCAATTGCAAATATACTTTCCATGTTTTAAATATACAAGAAGTATTAAGTAACTGTAGTATTAAGAAAATAATTCAAAATGAATATATATCATATAAGCACAGGTAAAATATATACATAATTATATGCATAAGTAAAATATATAACATAATTATATGTATAAGTAAAATATGTCTTTCTATAATATCATGTCTCTAATTTTTACTCCGTCTTTTGCATTTGATTCGGATAATCCGATATGTTAACAATCCTAACCGATTAGTTGAGATTATCGGTAATCTATATGCTGTTCCTTTTGATAAACACAAAGGAGACTACATGTAATTCAAGTCGGTATATAAAAGGGGCTAAAATAAATGTATCATACGTATATCAAAGTAATGGCAACAAAAATTCCTTGACATATTACAAAGAAGATAAACTGTACAAAATAACGACCTAAAAAAAATGTACTGACCTAACTGCACGGCCAGAGACATCCATTTGTGTTTCTCAATTTATTTATAAACTCATATTTGTAATTTATATATTTAGCGTTCGACTGATGCCCTGGGATTGGACTTTATCCCCACCCCCTTTCTTCGTGTAGTTCGGCAATCCCTCATAGCAATAAAGCATTGCGTGATTACTAACTTCAACGGGGCAGCCAGAAAATTAATTATAAATATTAGTCGTGTCATATATTTCTATAATATCGTCTCCGTGCAAACGTGCAATGCATGAATTATTTTGTGCTGGTCAATATCAACCTAGTTTGTTGATCACGGAACGCGTGATATTTCCAAGGATAGCCACGCGTTGAAATGGTATACACATCACCGATCCTATAGTTTCAACGAATTAACTATCATTCCCATCAAAACGAATTAATACTATAAACACGTGAACTCCCCTATTTCAAATTAAAAATGATACAGCTCATTAGTATTAATAACACGCGAAATTTCTTCAAATTGGGATGGGAAGCACACGATAAGGAATTGCAAATGATCCAGTAGTCACGCAAATCTGTCATTTTGCCAGAATCAAGACATGTCACAAATGCACATATAATTATTCTCAAATGTTATAAAAAAGTGATTGTAGAATCAATGAATATACCAAAATATTAAAAAGCAGTTTAACAAATGAGATTAAGGTAAAAATCCACCCTATAATACAGTCTGTTAATATTTGTATCTAAATATTTAATTTTCAAATACACAGGGGTATTATTGTAAATTGACTTTCTGTTGTAGCGATAATTTAAAATTCAGGAAAAGAACAATGGATTTACACGCGATACCGTTTACTTTTTCATGCAAGAAAATTGAACAAGTTCCCATATGAAATCAAATTGCGAGAAGCAATGTTGAATCGATTTAAAGTATTTTTGTGTTTGTAGATTCAGACAATTACTCGAAATACTGCACATATGATATGATCTACATGATATAACTGTAGGGTCACGTAGTGGATTTCATCCTAGCCGAAAACCTGCTTAGATAGATTTATGTAAATATTGCGCATGCGCAGCTAGCAGTTAATGTACAAGACCTCGCCTTTGCACATGAGCATATTTAAATTCTATACAAATCGCTTTTCAGCTGTAATGGCTGGAAGGGAGGAGCCACACATTGAACTACCCAATGAACTAACAGAACGTAATGGGTGCACATGCGTGCTTCTCCCCTTCCCGCCATTAAAGTTAATGTATGTATAAAGACGTTGGCATGCTAAAACTCCCTATTGTTCAAGCCCTCACCTTTACGCATGCGCACATACATTCTATGCAAATCGGTTTTCGAACAGCTTGGGCATAATCATTTCCGTGACGATAGCTATTATTGGATAAGGCCAAAACTTGAGAAAATAGCTTGTATGGGCTATTTGTACAACAAACTGCGAGTCATTATACAGTATATGAAGCAAATCAAGTTGCATGAAGACATCAAAGAATAACGCAATCGAAAGCATTAAATTCACCCTCAGCTAGAACTACACTCAATTCCATATCCCATGAGCCCTAAATAACCGCGATGGTCCCAGCGGTATCATTAATATGATAACACATTCTCGCTCATCATTCCTTTGCATAATATTTCCTTTACAGAGTAAATCAGCCATGAACCGCTGCCACACTCGGAAAAATCATTTCACGTGAAACCTGGTTTTGCAACTGCACCGAGTGACACGAAAAGCTTATTGGCAGAGACCAAGTCGAGCATGCTGAAAGTGGTTTGTATATACGAAACTGGCAATTTCTAATAAGACGTCTCAGTACATTTTCTCCCAGACGTTCATATCGAACAAAGATGGCGGGGGTTATTAAAGGACGTGATGATGGATTCGCTTCGTGTGTTTCAGCTCACTTAGAACACAGGAGGGAGTGTTTTCTAACCCTTAAATTGGCCTGACCTCCCCCTGTTCTATCCTCATTACTCATTTGGCAAAGTTGATCAGCATTAATGCTTATCATTGTCAACAACTCAATACGGGGATAGGCACACGTTCTAGCCACTAAGCCAACAAATATATGGCAAAGTGGAGCAGATTTAGCCTTTCCCATCCAATTTCACTAAAACATTAGAGCGCTTAATCAACGTTGACAATATGCTCGTTTTCATGCTTTATTAATAGGTTACATTACACCAAAAATGACCTAATCATCTTGCCAGACTACCAAGTCCTTTTCCGTGTTATGCGGCTACGGCAGTTCTATTATTCAATAAGTACATGGCATGGCAGCTTTCTCCACGTATGTATATGTCGGTGAAAGCAATTTAAATTCCTCAGCCCAATACAAAACATTCTTTGCATGCCCGTTAATGAGGATGACAAAAATCCAATCCAAATTCTTCTTAAATCGCAGATTAATAAATATAGTAAAAATTATTGCATGGTGTATTAATTTGAAGTACATTGTAACTGATTTTGAGATTACATTATTTTATCTTTGAGGCCTACATTTTTGATAATGTCAAGTTTCATTATACATACTTTGCATTCGATGCACCGTCTTGTTTATGAAGTTTGGTTATATTGTACTATAAACACTTAGAATGGTAAATGTCAGATCTGAAAAGAATTCTGTTTAACATACAACAAAGTCGAAGTTTTTAAAGTTTGGAATAACTGCATTTGTTTTTTTTAACATCTTAAAGTTGCATCTACATGTAGTTGACAGATAATTTTTAAAAAAATGCTATGAATATACACTGTATGTTTGGCAACTTTAAATAGCCAGGAATTGAATGGCATACATGTAAAAAAAAATTCATCGAAATACACAAGAAAAAATATTGGTAGACGAAACAGAAGTTTTCACCAATTTATATTTAACCAATTGGTTGTTGATATACAAATTTTAGGGCAGGTGATAACCCTCAATTTTCAAATTAGAAAAATATTGTCAAATATACTTTTAGAACATCTTTACATATAATTGAACTTTCGTTCAGCATTGTTTCAAGATACGATGCTTTTATAGGTAACAGGTATAATTCTAGCAAAGCAATTTTCGTTCGATTCATTGTACTTCCAATTAATTATAAAAAAGCAAAGAATTGCAACAGCCCAATTATTCAAACATTAAGAATACAAATAAAAAAGTAGTGAAGTCGGTTTAGGTTGCAAGACATCTGGACTATTTAGTAATAGTTAGGAGATTTATATTTTGACCCAATTAAACTACTACCCCGATTATACTAAAACAATAGCCTCATTCATGCGAGAGGCTTACCAACCTTATAAAGCTGAAGTGTCATATTCACGCCATACATTGCTTATGTCATCCCTATGAGATTCCCACAGATGTTAGGACCTAAAAGCACCTCCACGTATTATATTAGCGTTTTTTAAGGTATCCACCGGAATCCACTTTACAATATATCCACAATTAATAAGCATACATTCGATTACCACCATTGATTAGCCATCAAAAAGTTTGCGATTATGCAAGCGAAGGGAATAATTAATTAAAAGTTAATACGCGTTTCAAAATTATAATTAGTTGTGCGATTAGCACCCGCACACGAAGGTGCAATAATTGGGCAGTTATTAAGCATTATAAATGCTACTCTAGAGAGCAAGACACATTCCCCACTCACAAAACTGCCTTCCTATAGCATTCAACAAAACAATGCCTGCCTTTTCAACGGCAGCTGGTCTAAGCAAAGGTCAGTTGCATAGGTCGCGGTGAAATGCAACGTTGATAATTAAGCAAAATATGATTATACTCGCACTTCGCACAATTAATCAGCGAATGTGTTGGAACGCATTGTAGTTGTACGACATCACCCGTTTTAATATCAAAACCCAAGAAATGTTGGGTTCCTCGCTTAAATCTCCAAGTTCAAAGAGGATCAAGAGGTCTGATGGTGGCAAACAAACCACGAATTGTGCAAACAATGCGATAAACCTTAAAACACTCAATTGAAGAAACTTGGCAATGCGCAAACTTTTAATTTCGCTTCATTTTAATAACGCTTTCTCTTGCAGCCCGACTAAAGCGAAATGCCGGGTTTGGTTTCTCGCTAAATTTATGCAAATTACAGCTGGGGCGGTACGAGCACGCAAAATAGCATTCTAAAGGGCACCTCCCTTAAATTCTCAATTGCGACATGATTCTCCTGAATTAATAATGACACCAAAATTTAAAAAACCCACTTTCATTAGAATTGCAACAATGTGGCTTATATTAAAATTAATTGCGTTCTGTGACAAAGCGAGCGTGACCTCATCGTGAAATTAGCACATTGAAAATTGTGATACTTGACTATGTCACGTGACAACAGAAGCATAAATGCTGTAGACACACAATAATAATCATAGCTAAATTTATGCTGCATAGCATATGTGCATATCATCAATAACGTTCTAGTAGTGATCATTATACTGAGAAGTCCATTTAACTCAGTGCTAAATAATCACCAACTACTTTGCAATTTCACCGCTAGAAAACCAAATCCTGGCCAAGATTTAATGGTATTATAAAGGAAACAAAAGCTTTAGTTAGATAAAGAAAAAATCCATGCAATTTAATTCCAGACATCTTCAAAAGTTATTATTTGCCATATAATGCGAATTCATGTTTACAAATTAATGTCGTGTGGTTCTTCTACAACCAATGCTTGGTTTGACGCGGGGAAATAAAAGGAAATGTACATTCTAATAACAGAACTAAGCAAAAAATTGAACAACTGTGTGCCAAAAGTTTCTGATAAAAGGAAGCCGTTTGCCTTCCCAAAAAATGAAGTTAAAGTCCTTTTGAAGATCGAAAGATTCTCATGCCAAAAGTATTCAACAACAAATAGATGTTACTGAATATCGCTGCCAGTAAAAATGTTAATAAGAATATTTTATCAGATCAATACTGACATTACGTATTTTGTGCACCAGATAATTTATGAAGACTACTAAAAGAAATACTGACAAATGACTGACAAATTGAATAGTGTACAAAATCATGTTCGTTATTTATGTTCGGAAAATTCATATGTGGATAGTAAATAGAAATTTAAAATTTTCATAATTTAGTAAACAATAGAGTACCACAACAGATGTAATCAGTGAATGAATTTCAACATATAGTTGAACACAATAGAATGTTATAGTTGAAACTTATTTAAAATGGCAAACGAACATTGGAATCAGATTTGGCTAGAACACATGCAAATCGACGTGTCCAACTAAAGTTGAAATCCATTCCGTGACTATAGTTAAACATATCAAACTATATTTAAAAATCAATTTGAAATAAAAGTATTAGCATTCATAGAAAAATTCTCAGATATCCCAAGGAAGTTTTGGAATTCTAAATTGGGAATCATTGCTTCAACTATTTAATATGCAATCCACATCTAACAGCAAATTCAAAACACATTAGTTTGTTCAAATACTCAGATTATAAGCTTTTCAAGCTGTCAATAGAATTCTGTTGCAGCTTTAGGTGTATTTGTAATTTGTAGGGCATACAGATCGAAGTTTAGTGTTTGAAATGCAAACGATGAAGCTGTTTACAGTAGATGTGTAAAGGATGAGCTGCAGGTATGTACATATGCTCCATCCAAAGCTTTATTCCGAATGACCCTTTACCTGACCCATTGGCCAGAAGTTGTTAATTTATGGACAACGAGAGAGCTGTTGCATTATCTGATTTCTGTCAGTTGAACTCGCTCGCTTTGAATGCAAAGAAGGAAGAGTAAACATTTGTAATTATACACAAATTTGATTAGAGTCGCCCAAACTTAATTCTGGAAACCGAGCATTGGTTCAGATAGCTCGTATTAATCAAAATAGGATTTCCCCCACCCATGCATGCGTATAAACACGTACGTGTAGAACAGCATGGACCCAGAAGTTTAATAAATACGAACCTAGAGATAATGATCATCGAATGCATGTTCGCCATAGCGTCTATTTTATCTCCAGGGAATTTTGTTTTCTACGTGCCAAACATTTCCACATTTCATAACACCATTATTGCATTTCCATAGTTTCGACGTTTAGTCTGTTTTCCACCTATTTGGTTGCTCTAATTGATTTAGTGATCGTGCGTGAATCACGATTGGTTAATTTAGATCAGATAGGTTGCAGGCCAGCTATTTAGCCCAGGGTTAGAGTTAAATATTGAAAGCACATGCATGAAAACACAGCGCAACAAGACGTATTTTTGAAATCTGTCAAGTATGCCAAGGGCAGTCCAGATTAATCCCGACATTTTAAGTTATGTCCCTTTCAACGCTCCATATCACTTACTAACAAATTAATGAAGTTTACGCCCAGTTTACGACGCTTTACAGTAAAGCCCTTTTAAAATAAACAATGGAAGAAAGTAGCACTTAAAACTGAGCTTGGACAAATGTGCTAGGAAAATACATATTTAAAGGAATATTTCAAAGCACGAATAATTAAGCCAATTATTTTTCAAACAAAGTCAGACATTTTTCTAGAGAATTTTCTAGAGAATTCAAGCATAATTCCCAACTTTTCTAGAAGTGATAAAAATCAAGCATGTTTCCATTTTTATGATTTTCAAATCTGCTTCCAAGGTCCTGGTACAGCATTAATATAAAGCATACTATAGGCATGTATTATTTGTGTGCTTTTTATTTTAAATCATTTTAAAACTGCAATATGCAATGAGTCAGGTTAAATTCAGTTTCCCTTTAATTATAAGTTTATCTTTCATATGTTCCATGCTTAATCTCATTTGCACAATGTCAACCTTTTATTTATATTTATTTTTAATGTGTATACATGCATACAACACGGAATTGAACTAATCTTTAATTAAATATTCTCGAGGAATGGACGATGCAGAATGATATAAAGATTATGTCCATAATGGTTAAAATATAGTTGGGGAGTTACAAATATTATTGAACAATTAAGAGCTAATGGTACATGACGGCATTTGAACTTAGGTCCATGCTGCAAAAATATATTGGATGTAAAGTCAACAAAAGTAAATCGCTTTTCTAAAATCGTAAATGGTGAACTTTCCATAACGATTTGTGGCCATTAACCCAGAAGACCATGGCAACTGATTGGACATGATCAGGTCCCATTGGTTAACGGTTCAATAATCAGAAGGAATATGCAGTTAGATTTGTCGTATATATACGCTTGTATTTTATAATTTAAAAAAAAAATATTTTAGTCTCAATACGCGTGGCCAAATGTGTAAAATAGCGATTATTGATTAAAGAAATACACATTAACTGCATTAGAAAGCAAGTCGATATGCAAAAAACCCACAACTTCAATAATGTAAATGCCACTGCATCCGAATTTCAGTTTAAGTTCTAATCTATATATTTTAGAAGAGCATTTCATATGTTTAATTCAAGAAACAACAGTTTAAAATAAAATAACATGGCATATTACGGGGTCATTTATCAAATTCAAAACACGCAAACGATAAAGGGGGAGGGGGCAGGGTGCTAATTAACAGGTGCAAATTGAAGAGCTTAATTGGCTTCATCAGCTAAAGGATCAGAGTTATCCGGGTATAATTAGGGCAATGGAACCAGCTAACCTAACTCATGAATAGATGAATAAATAATGAGCGCGTGCAGTGCCTATAGTTTGCAGGGGTCGAGGGCCAACCCCCTCGCCACTTACCCCCATCCACGTTTAACTCGGAGAAAATTTTAAATTTGCATATACGAGAGAAATGTACGCTAATTAATGGTTTGATCAGAAAACTTTAGGCTATCCACATCGTGCCACAGTAATATCAAAAAAAAACGAAATTATCAATTTATGGTTAGGAAGGAGAGAGCATACTAGTGACTCCTTCTCCCAACCTCCCTTATCAGGCCTAATTATGTACATATCTCTCCGTTTTATCCCCCTCAACCAATAATCTCCATAAACACAGACACCAGAATAATTAAGCGCCATGCCACTGTTTACATTTCATTGAGTAGAGCTTAAAATTTTCATGATTTTTCCAGCACGAAAACGCCATTACGATCGCCGCTAATTTCGCTATCTGCCTTCATTTTGCCCGCTCTATGATTAACCTATTACCGTACATTCATATGTGTAATAAAAGTTTGCATGTCCAAAGTCAATACATTTAACTGCAGCAGACATGAAAAGCTGGCCTAAGCTCACTCATTAGATTCCCTTTTTTATTTGCACTATTTACTAACTTGCGTTTCATTACTTTTCTTGGGTGCAAATGCATAAACAACAAGCCTTCATTAAGCCATAATTCTTAATTGTTACTATTTGTAAAGTCATTACGCTATTCTATGAATTTTTAAAGTTTGGAATAGGCATACAAATTATTCTAACAACCAGGTGTATTAAACTACAATTTTCATCATCTTTCTTATAATTCATAGGCAGTCCAATACACGAAAAACAAATGGGCCAATTATCATGTTCTCATATTTAGTTTATATTAGAGAATGTGTCTTAAATACCAAAGTTCTGAGTAGAAAATTGATTATTTCATGGAAAAATTACATATTTATACTTTTTAATATTAAATTTGAATTTAATCAACATCTGAATTTTCATTCATCATTCATAAAATGTTAATCAATGATTAATAATCATTGCTCGATTTACACTGTACTTTTCACGATTTATTAAGGTCTGAATGTTGATTTATCATTAGTTAAAATTTAAATATTCATGGATTTCGCAGAACGTTACAATATATAAAATCCAGCTGGACACTAAAAGTAAATTTGATGTACAGATACACTTTTGGAAAATAATAAACGAATTGAAATATGCATTCCTAAGCCATAGAAAGGATATTGAACAGTATATGACGAATAGCTTCTGTCGTTGATCCATATTCCATATTCACAACATAATAAGTATATGCCTGCTGCCAAACCACATTGAATTCAAATATGTTTTATTTATTTTTATGTCTTTTGAAATGTCGAATATGTTGAAGATTGTTTTGCAAAAAAAAAACTCATGATTGTCATTTCAAATATTAACATTAGGCATAGCAAAAAAAAGTAATGCCATATTAGCTCCATGTTAATTTTCTATAATTAACTGCAGTTGTTGCCATAAAAGTTCTACCATTTAAGCATAAAAAGCTCAAAATATGCCAAGATATCGATTCTCCATTTTCCTGAAGACGAAGATGACTACATCAGGAGTTATCGTAGAAGGAAACGAGAGTGAAAGAGGTAGGGCTTTAGAACTACAGCGCTTATTTTACACATATTAAAATAAAAATGGTAATTTTGGCCTTTGTATTAGATTTGCGATAAATTCCATGTGTGCACCACTGATGAGATAGAGAGGGAGTCAATGGCTTCAGCGCTTAAATATTTGCCAACAATAAAACGGCGATGAATATGAAGGATTGGGATTACAATGGATCTACGTCGTACAATTTTGTATTATCTATGATGTAACTCGAAATTTTAGGCATCACACTATCGTGATTGGCATGTCTTCACAATCAGCAGCCTGGAAGGATATAAAACTAACAAAGTAATTGAAATCAATGATGTAATAGCATCGAATATAATTCTGCACTCGAAAGTGCTCATATGCATCGCTACGTGCATAATTAATGGAATTATCTATGAAAACATATTTACATGCTTTCGTAATATTTTAAGTATAAACTTAGTACATATATCCTTGAGCGTTAATCTGTCTGAAATGCTGTCTTTAACCAGACCATGTAAAAACCAAAACACAATCAAAATAAACATATTAAAAAAAATACTAAATGTTTTGCCTAAAGCGTATACCGAAACCCATATATCATTTTACAAATTTCATCATATTTATTATATTGTATACATGTATTTATATCATCCTTAATCTCATGTTTCATGAATAACACTACGATATATAGTTCAATGTTTGCGATCACTTAAAAAAGCTTATGTTTAGTTCAGTCTGGCATATGTGAGCTTAATGCCAAATAGTGATAGTAACTGCTGGTTCCCTATGAAGTACGTATAGGTTTGAATTTTAGCAAAATTAAAAATACATAGATAAATTGGACAAAATTGCTTAAAGCAGAAATAAATAGGGTTCCCCAGACTTGGGAAAACCTAGAAGTGACAGGGAGATTAGATAAACCTGGAATAGTCAGGGAAAAGGGACATCAAAATTCAATATATAAATATTGGTTCACATAGTCAGTTATTAGTTATCACAGACGTCAATAGATGGCATACTCAACCCGACATTCATTTATAGACATGGGGAATTCCCATTTAAACACGTTTTATCATTACTATTTTTGTTGAAATAAAATGGATTTTTACTTAATGGCGCGAATATCAATTATGATATGGCTAGGGAAACAAAAATATTAAATGGCCAGCATAGCCACAAATATAGAAGTAAATCCGTTTTCATGGAATGACAAGAAATATCAGGATGTTCATGGAAAAGAAAATGCCATAGCAGAAAATGGAGTCAGAAAAGTTAACAATTTCTTGGAGAATTTCTTAAAGAATATTTGCATTGCTTAAATACATTCCAAGCGTACTTCTCTAGTGCATTCGGGAAGCAACTCTTTCTTGAGTATGCAATTACTTTCAACAATTCAACTTGCAACTTATCAACAAAAAAAGGGGAAGAATTCGATTGGATGAAAGGTTGTTTATTATCGCAAAGGCAGTTCCTTTTCAGCAAATGAGTATTTCTGCAATATGCATTTAATGAATAATGTAAAATCTTTAATCATATGCTTCGCATATGCCTCGCTTAAGAAATTGCGAAGCTCCGAGAAAAGCTTATTATGAACATTTCGTCTTTTTTTTTCACTTTTCCCCTCTCTCGAAACGTCTCGTATACGGTATATCCTTGTATTAACAGTATATGCACGTATCCGTAATAGCTTTTCTACTTGCAGAAAGTTTAATCCGCAACTGTCAGGTTTGCGAAACAAACGCAGATTATAGTTTGACAAATGCATATAATGTATTCATTTTTAAATGCAACATTAGTTTCTAGTTAATAGCGTATATTAAAAGAGAAAAGAGTGAGAGGGATAAGGGATTGTTTAAGAAGAAACTGAAGAATTAAAATACTTGACAGGTGTGTAGGAAGCTCTGTGGAAAAATGCCAACGCCTGGATTATAAAAGCACGTCGAGATAAGCATTTTCAGATTTCCAAGTAGAAAAAAAAACGAGATGAAGGCAAAATGAAAACGGAATTTAGACGCATAAGCGAATTAATCTCATTAAATGTTAAGTTTTAATGAAAAGAGATTCATCAAGCTAGCAGTTGCGAGTTAATTCACAGGCCAAAATCATGCTAAATCGTCTAGAAGTAGAACGTGTTTAAATGAGTTGTATATTGTGTGGCAGAGTTTGAATTTTACAGCCAATAAGCTTACTTAAGTATTACACAATCCACCAAAAACATTTGAAATGCACTTGACTGGCAGAATAAAATGCAACAAGACAGTCTACTATTTTGTGAGTTTTGCATTATACCTACTATAAAATGTATGATATAATACCAGATTAAAAAGTCCAAAAAACTTATAACACAACAAGACATGCATATGTATATTAGTCTACTATTATGATTTCAAGTATCATTATTTTAATATTTTTAATTAAAGTTAATTGACCTTTTTGAAATTATAAATACGAATTTATAATAATTCTCTCATGTGCTAAATTTTAGCGGTATAGGCTATGGTAGATCCAACCGGAAATGGTAATTTCGGTGCTGATTTTACAGTAATCAGTTCCATGCGCGTGCGCACATTCCCATCCGCAGAAATAAATGTTTCCGCAGGAGCTACTAGCCTCTCGAATAAAGGATTCTGTTTCTAATTGTACAAGTATATTTATTAGCCAACTTGAGTTTCAAATTCTAAACGAGCGTTTTGTACTTATATAGTATGTTGAAAAAAACTGTTTTGTCTTCCTAACCAAATAGAGTTATCACTTCGTTATGTGGATCCATAACCAAAAACTGAGGAAAAAAATAACGGTTTTTCCATATATAATCCGATTTTCACCTGACATTTTCCAAAAGGAGTATAATTTCTCTTGTCCAATAAAAACCTCGCGTTTTGCCGCGAAAATCCGCCGTAATCCCGTCGGCAGCTGTCGTCATGGTTACTACAAAATATTACCTTGCCAACCATAAGATCCATTTATACTTGCGAAACGAATGTAACAAGTGTATGCACGTCATGGTGTAACGCGTACACCATTTTCAAAATAACAAACATGCTATATTGTTCGTAGCAAAACTGGTTTATAGCAAGCTTGTATTTTTTTAAAAATTCCATTTAATTGGTTTTGACACTGCAACATTTCTGACAACTATGAAATTACGTTTGATAATGCCGATGTTTAAACTTTCGAATTAACGTAACATGGTGCGCCTCATGGATACATATTAAAGTGTCTTAAGTGAATCTTAAAAGTAGATGGCACGTAAGTAATGTCCCAAGAATTTGGATTGAGTCACATGGAACACAACATCAGAGGGTACAACAGAAATCTTGCCATTCATTAAATCGGCTGCTTTTAAAAGCTCCACCACCAAGCACCAAGTCTTTCGACAACGGCGTGAGTCAGTGCAGAATATTTTCACAATCGCTCCCCATATAATGTCGTAAAAATGCGATAAAACTCCAATCTTCCCTATATCATACCCATATAGCAGACAAATAGCTATAGCCCATAAAAAGAAAACAGTATACAATTTCCGGATTTCCGGAGCGAATGGAACTCCCTTTCCTCTGATACTCAGTTTCCTTGTAACCAATGTTTGAGGTTTGGGAAGTACAATCGATACCGAAAATCGGAAGCCTTGTTTTAACAGAAACTTTGTTGGCTTTTCCCCCGACCGCTTTTTACGTTCAAGTTCTAACTTTGTTTAGACTTTCGGTCTCTTCGTCTTCATAGTCAAAATATTACAAATATTAAAATGATGAAAGAGGAAACGATAATGTTGTTCTACATGCATGATGGCACCAGAATTAAGAACTTTAGAAAATGTTTGTGTTATGGTCCATGCAAACATGCTGTCTAAACTCAAATTTGTTTTCGAAATATTAAAAAAAAAATTATATACGTCAGCCATTAACGTTACAATATATACTGTATTGATTCTCTACTCATTGTATATGTATATAACACTTCACGTGAGCTAGTTTAAAATCAGTTTTAGATAAATCAATCTTGCAAGTAACACAAACAATGCATTTATTTGCACAATTCCATTTATATGCAATTTTCTTTAAGTGCGTTAATCAACCTTTTCTAAAGAAACTTTTCTTTTATTCAACAGACTGAATAGCAACAAGCTCCAAACAGTGTTACAATTGCAAGGCACGGATTTTGCCTTTGCCTTCCATTATGATCGTTAGTGAAGAATCGGCCTTCGGAAAGGAAAAACCTTGATATGCAGGTCAGCTTTGCAGGCGACAAATAGAAGAAACAGATGAGATAGGAGCGATGGAATTTAAAGAGTACGGATTGTAGACGGGGAATTGGTGACAAAGAAAAAGACAGATTGCTGACCATAGAATGGGGGTATTAGAAAAGTGATGACCAATTGAGACAAGCAGAAATGATTTT
The DNA here is from genome assembly GCA_033995625.1 of Ophyiulus pilosus. Classification (NCBI taxonomy): domain Eukaryota; kingdom Metazoa; phylum Arthropoda; class Diplopoda; order Julida; family Julidae; genus Ophyiulus; species Ophyiulus pilosus. The sequence continues at coordinate 16,242 of JAUJYV010000648.1, read as the reverse complement.
TCTTAGGCTCGCAACTTTCTCCAATGTTTGTTCGTCGTTGATAGCATTTCCCGTGCAAGTCTCCTGCCATACAAAAGCCAATAATATTATTGAGCTGCTTGGCAAAGAATCAGACATTTGTATCCAGGACAAACAGCCATCCATTTCCCTTTGGGTCACACATTCTCATTTCCACAATTCAAAAGAGAAAAGAGCTACATGAAGAGCATCGGAGCAGTGTAGATGGGCACAAAATGCTTATATGGATGGGAGGGATGAAGGAAGGAGGAGAAGGAGGAAGGGGGGAGGGGGATGAAGAAGAAAGTTAGGAGCAATATACATTGATAAAAGTAGAAAGTGAGGAAAACTAGAAGGGGTGTAGCGAAAGATAATTTATATACAGTATCAGCTCGACAGAGGGCTGTAGGGTGTTCCCAAGTAGAATATTATGTGGCTGCAGGAATTGCAGTTTTGGGATCTGCTAGCATACGGAATAGTGCTAAGAATGAAATTCAGAATAGAAGTAGAAAGGAAAGTGGAGCGAGAGAATTGTGCAAAGGAATCCACCGAGCATTATATGTATGCAACACATGGTAAAGATCAAAAATAATCTTTTCAGATGAGGTTCTTAGCCCAAAGGATCATTTGAAAATGGCGACCCACCTCCGACTAGATCAGCCCGGGGACTAAAAAAGAATGAGGAGGCTTGTTTATGACCTGAGCATAAACCTTTTTTTTATTTGCAACTGCTTTAAGACTCCAAATGTGGAATTCAGAAGGAAAAAAAGGAAAATCGAGATATGTCGACCCACGTGAACGGGATTTCAAATATGTAGAGTATTAACAAATCATCCTATCCTGCAAGCCACTTCAAGATGGTCCGCTTTACTTCTAAAGTCATTAACAACAACTGATAGCAAGAAAAGCCCAAGGATAAGCCATCACAGAAGCTATACATGAATAAGAAGATGCCTTGGCAAAAATATCATATTTGGCTGATATGTACAATATAGCATTCACCCATGTATGCCATTCACCCACGTGGGTGCCCACCCACAACTTTATGGATATCAATTAAGTGTACATATTACTTGCATTAGATTGTTATAGTTGAGTGTTAAATTAATGGTGGGCATGTTTAAGGGGCCCCACATATCATTGGGCGAGCTGACACCGTAGCCAGTCAGCCACTGCTTGTCGCCATATATGGGCATTTTTAAATTTTCTACCCTAGTATATCTAGCCCTGTTCTTTTTGCATTAAATCATTTGTAAATCCATACAAATATACAAACTTAACTTCATTTAAACATTTATGGCAACACAGGACCATAAATTGTCCTTATGAGTAAGGGAACACTTGTATGTTCCGCATGATATGGTTTCAGAAGAGATATAGCGAGATCTGAAAATATGACCAATTTCTAATATGGCCATATTTGACATTTTTTTACATTATGGGTCATCCATCTGTTATCAAAAGTGACCCTTAAAGGACATTTGAGAATGAGAAAAGTAATTCGTTTAATGCTGCCATACATGTTGTTGAAAATCAGCTTGCTTGAGGCAGGTTTAATTTTCTGAAATACCACTAAAAAGCAAGTAGTAGCGCCATTTGTAGTGTGTCTATCTGCAGAGAATTGAAGCATGTCTGGCACGAGGATTTGCAGATGGAGAACCCATCATCATGTTTGTTACTCACAAGGTAGCCACTCAACGACGCTCTAGCCTTAAGCTGCGACGAACCTTCTAAGGGCATGATGTTTGAAAATATCCATGTACATTCTGTGGACGATGTTTAAAATTCACAGAGTAAATATTAGTTAGGTTTGAGACGTGCAGGAGTAGAACCCATACAACAAAGGGTTGACAAACTTGGATATCCATGTAAATACCATCCGTAGCATGGAATTAACGAACTCAATCTCCATGTTGCGTGCGCGGACGACCCAAAATAATCCAATTCAGGAATATAGGGTGGTAATCTCTATACAGGCACATCCAGGCGTAATAAACTGAAAACAGAATCCCAAACCCTTAAGGATATGCGGCAGAATATATAGGGAGAATATATCCCAACGATGTTAACATACGCTCCGATGCCCAACTCATTTTTCTAAGTCCCAAAAGTAAATGACCGAAAGGTTAAATTGGAATTCAGATGGAAGCGAGGATTAGCACCGCACTGGCTAAGCCAGTGGCCAAGAGCATTGCAGGCACCAGGATTGCTTGCATTGTGCTACAGTCGCCTGTTCTTTAGCGAATTAAGACCCCCACCTTCCAAAGCTTACACAAAAAGAGCCAATAAAAAATGATGAAATATATTCTTCTGACACGACTTAAAGGAGAAAGGAAAACTGAAAGGTGTCTTAAAGTTATCTCTGCAATTTTGTTTCTGAAAGGGCCGTTTATTAGTGGTAATGCCATTACTAACTGAGGAAATCTGTAGCCACAAGGACCACGTGGAAGTTAAGTATAAAGACGTTGGCAAACGAAAACTGTCTTTTGTTAAGTTAGTGATGATAAACAACTATGTGACATTATTCATGCATGCATTAGCACTTATTTGTGAATTTTTTTAACCTAAAATCCTTCTTTGACACGAAAGCACAATTTTGAGCCTTCATTTTAAATTCAGCTGAGGCATGCTGAAAATGGCGCCATAGAAACAATCGTCTCGTGCGCATAGATTCGAGGCAAGTAATTTGACGGTGCACGAAATGAGTAATTAACGGAAAATTAAGCGATTATGGAGACGTTACGAGAGGCCTGCCAAAGTTAGTTAAAGCGTGTGGTGACTGGTGTTGACTTATTAATTTATGAATAACTAAGCTCATTCGTGCCAGCTCTTGCCTTAACATTAAGCCAACTGCAAAATACTTAATGTTTCTTTAACACGCTTTGGTGTTTAACACGTGTAGTTGGATGGTGATTATGTCAAAGAGAAGGTTTTTGCTCGCCATTTCTTCCATAGAATAAAACAACGTTTCGTTCATAATGTCTTACAGTATATTTATGAAGTTTACTTCCAATTATAATCTCATTTTCACCATTGACATTACACTCGCACTAATAACTACGTATATCATTTATGAAATAGAAAACTTAATATCCATTATCGTAAGTTATCAAGCAGGAAAAGTTGGAAACAGATTTTCACATTAAAGCAGCCCATAATTCTATTAAATACGTAACTGGCTAATATTTTTTTCTTGTCGAAGTTTTTCAATCGGAACATTAAGTGCAGGTAGTAATTTTAATGAGACTAAATCGAGTGTGACATTATTTATAAGAGTTAGCATCATAGAAAACGTAATTTACACGTCTAATGCGACGGTATTACAGAAAACAGTTTTTCTTCATAATGAGAATTGCCAATTAAGAATGGGGTGGGGAATTCAGCAAGTAAATATTATCAATCAAAAAAGCCTAAAAACACATTTGATACGACTAAGTTGATCAAAATATTCAATGTGTAACACGGACATTATCAGTATTTATAAAATGCTTGGATCATATGCACACAAAAAAGCAAGGTAGGCATGAATCTAATAAATTCAAATTTTTAGTAAAGCACCAAATATTTAATGTATGCATTTATCTTTACAGAAAATAAATATTATTTTAACTGATATTAGGAAGTACATTTATGATTAACATAATTTGTCGTGTTTATTGTGATAAACCAAATAAGAAAATATTATCAAAATAATCTAAATATTTATTTAAGGCATTCAATTGGGCAGTTTGTTTTTATAGATAATAAATATTTTGTAAAAATATGTTTACAGAGCTTTTTATTAGAAATTATGTTGCATTAATGATGATTAATGATGCACAAGACATCTACGTGATAAGTAAAGCATTTTAAAGAAGAAATTCATTTCTTGGTTGGATAGATATCGACAACTAATACTAATATTTAATTTTAAAATAAGTAAAGAAATAATCCAGACTTGTTCAAGGTATGCAAGTAAATTTAATCTCAATTCCGCCAATTAAATTACATTCATTTCCCCCTAATATCATATCAAAAAAAATCGATGTATTTTTTATTCGTTTGATTTTACTGATGTAAAAGTAAGATCTGCATTACATGCTGTAGCCTGTAATCTTTCAAACATAAGTCACTCTCAAATGCATTATTTTTTTTGGTCTGTGATACGTTAGAAGAACAGCTGCTAGGATCACAGCAGGGAAAAGAATGTAGAATTTCGTATGAGGGACAATCGATATCATGGCAAAAGCTCTCATTGGTAAACAATGACACGGAAACCATATATTGTGTCCATAATTAATTCATTATTGAAATGCATTATAATTAGGTATATCGCGATATAACTGGGTAATTAATTAGAAGGAGAAATGCGAGAGAAACTGCAACACGCCATTTCCCCCCAGTCAATATGGCGACCAATGCAGGCATAGCGTGAGTGATATATCGACTGTCGCGCCCATTTAGCGTAGACCCTAAATATGACCATTTGAATTCTAATGGAGGTTAAAAAACAGTTTTATGCAAACAAGATTACCATCGATGCGATTCAGTTAACCCTCGACTGCTTTGGACATAGAAAAACGCACCCACGAAGAAGCAAACCAAATGCAGATTGTTGTTTATCAACATTCTATTTACTTAAGGTTGACCATAAAATAATTTACCACATTAGCCCACCGCCGTGGTAGCTAGTTAGGTAGGACAGGTTAGGTTAGGGTAGGGTAGGGTAGGGTAGGGTAGGGTAGGGTAGAGCAGAGCAGAGCAGGGGAGGGGAGGAGAGGGGAGGAGAGGGGAGGGTTTAAGAAAACGGACATTATTTTGTAGGCACGATGTTAAAATAAATTTCAACTTTATGAAGATTCCATACAATTCCATTTAAAATCCTAGTAGTTAATTCATTTTACGATGTAAAAGCACTTAATTTGTGTGCTCCACAAACATGCAAATAAACAACAGTAATAAAACCCAATGCGTGGACATAATACTTAGAACGATTCTTCTAGAAGTGGTGTGCTTATGAAAAATAACCATAAACGGGCAGTAAAACAATCATAAACTGATAAACTGGTTATAAATTGGCATCCACTGACAGCACCAGTTAGATGGTTTGTTTATTGTCGGCAACTAAACTTTTCGAAAGATGGCCACTTAGAGAAATTTTGACTACAACTGTATATAAATGAAGGCCTACAGTCGAAGTGATGACATATTGCAGTTATAGTATCAAATTATTAAAAGTTAATTAAGGCCAGTTAATAATTAGCTCGTTTCCCATAATGTAATTTAATATGCATGTGTTGTCTATTGTAAATCCATAAAAATTGAGCAAATCGTTCAAATATAAAACAGGAGTGGATAATCGTGTTTCAGTGGTCAGCTACATGTATATTTGAACATATATATATGGCCATATCTAGTCATTCAACGACTATATAAAGCCTTTTTAAAGCCATATATTTTCCTTTAAATGGTCATTTACAGTCGTGTTAACAGTAATACACTTTTGAATGGCCGAATATGGGCTATTCCTAGAATTCGAGTTTCCATAAATGGCGCACATAAGCCAAGAATGATGTACATGTACATATACATTGTAAATACGTTTAAATGCTATTCAGTATATACCAATATATGACCGTAAAAAGAGATATACCAACACATATTGGCATACTCTGGTACATATAGGTAAACCTTGGTATTCACATCTAAACATGATCTAATGTGTCCAATTTCTACACTAAATATATTGAAGAAGCCATATACTGTATTTCCATACCTGGTCGATATTTGTTTTTTCCACCCTGGTAAATTTGTGTTACTCCATGCAAAATGAAATTCTTTAATAACGCATACTCATAAAACACGTCTAGAACTTATAAATTCCTGTATACACCCCTGAAAAATCTATTCATACTCCCCCGTATAACATGATAAACGATATTATCAGAAATTCGCTTCTGTAGTGGATGAAAAAAAAATTAACGAACCCTTATAAATGTCCAGGGTGGATTGTTATACCGTTGTAGGGTTTTGTGCAGCAAATCCTAAAGACCACAATTCCCTTCCCCTAAAGCTAATTGAAACTTTTCCACAATCGTTGAAGCTTCAACCAGCCTTAGCAATAATCAACATTATCGTAGGGTTCCCCTTAAATCCCTAAGGCCCGAGTTAATCCATAAAGAATCGCACACACCCCCTCATTGTATTCTAGAATTTCTAGCGCAGCTGTTTAATGAAGACATCGTTTAAGAGATGCCATTTTTACAAAAATGATATTCATCAAAAGTTTATGAGGGAGAATAATTTCCAGAAATGCATCTGAGATGCAATAGTAAAATGGGCATACCGTATGTATACCGTATGTCTTCGGGGGAGGTGAGAGGGGGGGGGGTGGAAGGTTGGGATGGGGGGAACTTGATAAATAGCACTATTACGTGCGTTTCTGCTCCTGGTGTTGCAAGCAGGACTGTCGCAGACGCTCGTCGTTTAGATTGAAAAATAAATTGATGAATATCTGGATCTTGTCATCATTAGTAATGCGCGTGCATTAAATTGAAATTTCAAGCTTCAATCAGAGCAGTTGCATTTATTTAAATTGGGCAGCAATTTGTATTATAATGGCTAGCATATGTGGATATGGCATGAGGTAAAACTAATGCACATCTTTCAGATATTTTAATGTGCCATCTATTGTTAAAACCACAATGCACAACTCTGTGATATTGAGTGTGAAAGAAGTGACCGAAACAGGAGAATTACAAACAAATGAACTTTGGAAAAGTTCCGTATACTGTATTTCCATATACTGGTTATCCTATATGGATATATGGATAAAGATTGCTGAGAGTTCGACTGATGTACATATCTATTGATGCAGAAGAACAAGCAATGTAAAATTGAATATCTTGTCATTTAATTCAAAAAATCGTTAATATTTGATGCAATTTTTGCTTGTCTAAACAGAATGTTCAGTTAACATAAGGGTAAAATAAATGTATCAATATTGACAATTACAACTTATCTACAAACTGGCTGTACTTCGGCGAATATGTGTACATTGATAAATAATCGGTGGCTTTGTCAATTATGAGAATATTTCCAAAAACAAGTTCAAATATAACGTTAACAATAAAACTTCGTTATTATTTACAAAAATGACAATTAATTTGTCAGTAACAGGAAGGAACAGAAAATTGAATACCGTTTACGTCCTTTATTACAACTACATTTATGGTCATAAATTTCCAACCCCCTCCATCCAGTCTTTCAGATGAAAATATATCAAGCAGTGATGCTCTCGGCGATTATTTCAACGATACGCGATTGAGATGATCTCAAACGATATATCGTTCATATCCTAAAAGCAGTTCAGATGGCAAAACTGGTGGTCATTTATAGATCATCATTATCTCGATTTAACGTGGAAAATTGCAACATTAATCCGACATGAAAATCGGCCAAGCTGACTAATTGTTTAACCACCGTATCCTAATTCCAAATGAAACTATTGTAGAAAAATGCGAAACTTTCTACTTGTATACCTGATAGGTTTAACAACACAGTAATCAAACCATACAGTGTAATAATAAAAAATCACTTCAAATGGAGAATCTATTTCATATTTTAAATCTTTAATGCGCTCTCTATAAAATGATAGGCAATCACTGCAAGCACACGTGCAGTGCAGAGAAAACAACATTTTTACCCAATTAAAAAAAAATGTAATCAAACCGTTTAACAAAAAATAATAGATTATGAGTATTCTGTTGACAATTTTTCATGTCACCCTTTCTATATGAATTTCACATCTTTATTCCATCTTACTTTATTACTTTCGATAAGGAGTTATAATACTTCGCTCAATAACCAAGGCAATCACTGCAAGTACCACAGCCATGCAGGGAAACATAACTAAATTTATTCAATAAAGTTTAAAACATTAGGTTACGTTATTAATTAAACTCGAAGTATATTTAGCATAGCTAGATTTACCCTTTCGATAAAATTGTTATATCTATCTATTCATTTTTGCTTTCATTACTTTAGCCAACTACATGTAGTAATTTGCCCCTTAATAAAAATAAGCAAGCAATCACTGCAAGCTCTAAAGTCGTGCAGAGAAAGCATAATTTGCTCATGTTAAAAATGTAATAATTGTTCATTTCACTTTTTATATATGAATTTAATATATTTATTCTTACTTTCGATAAGGACTTATTCTTCACTCAATAACCACGGGTAATCAATGCAAGCACACTAATCATGAAGCGAAAACATTGTTTATGTACGTTGCAAAACGTTCACTAAACCGATTAAAATACTATGTTTTTACTATAATAAAGCGTGAATTTCGCAAAATTGTTACGATCCAATCTTAATTCAATAGCAAAAATGTGGGAATAAAAATAACTACTTGTTTCCGTAATCATCATTATCATTAATTTCGTCATCATCATTATCGTGAACATGCATTATCTATTACACGGATGAAATAACAGACAATTATTGTTAAACGCTTTCACATTGAAATTATCATAATTAGCTTTCTTTTCATTTTTTCTTTTTTTTTTTACTTCAAAAATGTCCTCATCTTCATTCATCATATGAATGATCTAATGTTCAATAAAATGTGCTCGATGTTAGATTTTATGACTTACGAATGCCATTATTTGCTCTTTTCTTTGCCTTGCCTACTGCTTTTATGATTTTTTGCAAACACTTAACGATAAGAAACGTTAATATTAAAACTGCGATGAAGCAAATCTGGGAATAAAATGTACTGAGCTTCGTGCACCTTATACTCTCTATTAAGTTGTTGATAAGAATGAACAATCCCGTAAGCGTTAAAATAATAATCAATATATTAAACAATCATCAGCTTTAAAAAGTTAATTTTTCGAAATATGCATTAATTTGCAATTTGAGCCTCTTATTATCAGATTAGAAGCTTATTGGAATATACACTAACCAAGTAACTCTAGTTTGAATGGGTCTAGGTTGATGGTTTTCCAATAGTAATTTTAAATTACACAAATTTCGTTAAAATGATGTTTATAGACCCCAGGCCAAACCTTTTCATGTGTATTGGTTATTATACTATACTCTAGCCATAATTACATTTTTAAAGCTAATATTTTGTATGAAATGTAAGAGGATAGGATGGCAGTGACATTTTGTGTTATACATAACCTTTAATGAAATTGTATGCGTTAACCAAACGATAATTTCGTTATTAAATTTTGATAAACAAAGGTTAACACACAACTGGTTCACTTTAAGGAAATTTTTGATTTCGAATGTTAATGTTAATTTTTATTTATTTCAGTAAAACTGGCCAAAATACATTAAAATGGTTTCGATTTTATTCTACAAAAGCTACAATATAGTACTTTACAATTTATTTCATGGAGAAGAATTCATGTCTTAAATAAATATTTAAATACTGTAGGCTTTAAACAAAAGCTTTCTCATGAAAGTAGTTTTTTTATTCTAGCTTATGTAGAAGCTCTAAACTAGGAAATAAATTAGTAGAGCTCCCAATAGTTACAAAAATGTCAACTTAATTTATGTTTAAAAGACCTGAAACGTATTTTCCAGATCACACACCAAAATCCACACTCAAATAACAATAAACAAAACTGTCTATTTACCGAAAACCTACTCAACACACGCTAGCTCCTTTGTATAATGATAAGTAAAGAAATCGGCAGAAATAATTCACGATACATAAAACCTTAAATAGATCTAGAAAGTTTTGAAAATCTCGTGTTTTACTCAATCTTATCTCCAAACTGCTGCTGCTTCAAATTTGCTTATGAAAAACAATTGCATTTCTTTTACTGTTTAGATCTTTGGGGAGTTCATTATCAATCTCTTATTGCCTTTTATCTAAGCTTCGTTTTTTCTATTTGTTTTTCTATGATAAAAAATAAGAAATCCCTATCTACATATAAACAGGGAGCATTCGAATCAAGGGCTGAAATCATTACTCTTCCATAGATCCTAGATTGTAATAAATGAGAAGGGTTTTTACTGTTGACGATTTTTTGTGTGTGTGGTACTTTTCTTTTCTATGAAGCTAATCGAAATCAGACTAATCTAACGTGAAATGCCTTTCCGTTTTGCCACTCACAAAAAAGGAACCTTTAAAAAACACAACAAGAACGAATTCACTCAACGAACCATGAGAATGTAGCGCGTATTCGCATTGGAATCAAACATGCAGAGTTAGCGAACATTTGTTTTCGCTTTGTTTCGCTTCGTAGCAGAAAAACCTAGTTTAATGTAATAAAATATGCATGGGGGAGTGCCAATTGTATGATTTATATCCTACGTATCGAAACCTACTACGTACAAAAACCGCACGACTTTGCAAAGTTAGGGCTCGAATGGCTGCTTCCATTACCAGACTATAGCTTTTTCCCATCTAACAGAAAATGGCGGCTTCCTGTCTCATTCGTAATTGGAAATGGGTGTGCTATAACTCAATTTTTTGAAAAGATGGAGTTTCATGCTGTGTTTTTGTATGTTAAGACAAGGGCGTTACAGGAACTGATATGGTACAAAATTGACCGGTTAATATCGTATAAAAAGCACAAAATGATATAGTGGACAACTATAATGACAATACTTTTCGGGGGATTTGGCAGCATGGCCATATACAAGTTTTCACAACAGGATATACAGGATATATATCGTCATTCAGTGGTTAAATATGGTTCTTACATGAAAAACGTGACCATTCAAAGGCTCAGCATGGTTCAAACACGCTTTTATACAAGTATAGCACATACTTGATCAAACCATGACTTATTACATACATAGTCCACATGGTTGCAGTAACCGCAAGCACATGCAAGTTGACATAAATGAACTTGTCTATGTTATATTTTCCGGCATGGACCATATTTAACTATTGAATGGTCATATACAGCCATGTATGCACTCTGTTTTTCTTTGAATGACCATATATAGCAGTGCATGACCCATAGTCTAATATGCTTTTGTAAGGCCAATATACGAGTTTTTTGGTCCTATATAAAACTATGATTTTCCCATATTTCGACTTTGAATGGTTATATTTTCAGACATGTTCCATATTTAAGCCTTGCAAGCCATATATTTAAGCCATATTAAGGCCTTATAATGTATTTAGCTTTTGAATGACCAATATACATATATCACTTGTGTGTACTACATAAAGCCATTAAGGTTCATATTTAGATGTTCTATATAAGCTGTGTATGCATTGTATTTTCCTTGATTAATGGCCATATACATGTACATGAATAGCCGAGCATGAACCATATTAAGTATTTGAATGACCAATGAGGCTATTCTCAGACTTCCATATTGTGTTGTTAAACTATTCCATATAAGCCAGGAATGGTGGACATGCAGTAGTCTAAATAAAATCCAATCATGGCTTTATATAGCCACATATACGTAGCCCGTACGGGTTTATATACAAAAAGTTATGAACGACTACCGTGAAAAATTCAATTCAACTCAGTACCCTGCAGTCAGCAAATAAATGACATATGGTACAGTACGAGCACACTTTCTCCTATAATAGAGTTAACGAAAGGTATAATAGTTGAAGGAATGCTATAAGAAGAAATTGCATTACAAAAATAAAGTTGGTTGAAAAGAAAGCCCAATAGAAGAAGGCAAGTAATGTGCTATAATTTACTAAGGCCAACAAACATGCCATCAAGAAGAAAAAATACATTCAATACCACATTCAGACAAGTGTTGGCATTACATAATTCCACATTTTTTTACTGCAATGTTTTTCCACACAATATAACAAAACTTAAGAAAGTAGGATGACCAAGAAAGAATGTCACTAGAACATTCCTTCGTTTATTTGGGATCTTCAGTATTAGTCTGAAGAGTAAATTAAGCAGTTCTTTATTAATCCGGGTAAACAACTCAATGAAGGAGACCTAACCGGATTCTTGATGCAAAATTTCAAAACATCTTCATAACCCCACAAGAGGATTGCCATGGTTATTTTTTGTACTTTGCTATCGTACTTGCGTTACCCTGAGGATACCTCATCCACAATGAAACCGGACAACGAATGAAATGCATGGAAGAGTATCAGAATATGGTGACGTGCATCTGTAATAACCCATTGAATATCTGCCGTAACCTTCACGTAGATAGTCGCCTACGGGGGCACGGCTTTCATCTTTTTGGATACATCTATGGCATTTCCTGTCGCAAAATCACTTTTACGAATCACGAAAATCCATTTCGTGGTTGTGCAAACCTGTTTTGCTTCGAAGATGACAGACCATCGATGTACAGTATAGTATGTAAAACCATATATAAAGCAATTTATAAACCTACACAATTTCTATTTTAAAGATGCCTACATGCTACCTGTATTTATGCTTCTAGCAGAGGGCAAGCAGACCCAATGAAGTGGGCCACCTTAAACATGGCCACCATTAATTTAAAATTTAAAAAATAACTTAACAATGCAATTGCAACACAATTAGTATCTATTGTATACTGTCAGCAATATGTACAATATACTGTACTATTGAGACATACCAACCTGTATACCCTCTAATATTTAATTGACATTTTGTACTTTGCTTCAAAAAGTTATTTTTAGTATTAGATCTAACACTAAAATATAAGTAGAAAATTTGTAGAATAATTTCAAATAAACGTCAAATTAAAGATGTTGTGTAAACATTCATGGTGTCATTATTTTCTCTATATTTATGATGTTATTACTGTGCTAAGCGCACATACATTGTAGGAATATGCCCACCTGGCAATTGGGATAATAATTTTTGGATTTTTTGGTAATTAATAATAGATATGAAGAGCGGAAGGAGCATGGTCGCGGCAGAGTTTTAAAAGAACTACCATGGCAATTGCCTGGAAGCAACTATGGATGATATGTGATGATATGAACTTAAACGTCTCTTGATGTGGAACTTTAGCTCAAAAAGGATAAAAAGGTACGTCAGACACGGCGCCACTAGAGTTGTTAAATTCGCAATTCATAATCATCTGCATGCGTTTCCAAGCCCTAAGGTTTCAACTTGAAATCGTCGTTTTTATCAGCATACCCAATTTCCGACAAATTTCGAGTTGGCGCCAATCAAATATCACATCCAGGTCAAAATTTTCTTCTCGCTCTGTATCAGTATCAGTCCCACCCCTCCTTAATTCCCCAATCTTGTCGATTTCCTCCTACCTCATCCAGCTTTCCTTTTCATTTTCGTTCAGTTTTTCGCAATCTTTTCTATGCACCATATCGAAGAAAGGGCGTTATAGCGAGTTGGATAAAAAAAATCTCCAAAAATGCCTGCCTATTCAGCAAAGTCCTACGAAAGATGGAAGCGAGGGAATTGCAAATCCAAGTAAGTGTGTGTCACGCGACGATTGGACCCCGGTCTATGCAAATTTCATGCCAGTTTGGGTGACGCCAACGATATCGACATGCATTCACTACACAAATGTTGGCGTGTATTTTTGCCAGAAAGTTGCCAGCGTTTCACGAATTTCTTTTTTATACTGCTGTCATGTGTGTATGTGTATTTCCATTGAGGATATACGGTATTTTTATACACGCCTGCATACATATACACATATTCAGTTGCAATCTTTCCATCAATCTACACCAACCGATCTATATCCGCTTGGAAATATCCTAATGTATTCCATGACAAGAAAATCGCGATTGGTGGATGTTAATGCCCTCTCTATTTGCAACCGAAAACTGTTGAAAAATTTGGATGAGAGAAACAACAACAAAAAAATCCCAGTAAATTTCTAAAACAAATTACACTACAAATATTTGAATAGCACTCGATCATATAAAACCATACGACTGCAAACTATTAGCGATTCTTAAAAATCATGTTATTCAACGTGTGGTTAATTCTTACAGAAATTACTGAATATTTTAAACTCGCTTATCTGCATAAAAAATAGTTAGTTGGATGACATGACATCTGAGGATATGACAATTATATCCTACACCAGACTTAAAATCGCTTACATATCAAAAGTTCTGCAGCAGTGCTTCAATGCAATTTAAATGATTTATTTGCTCAGACATTTTTTTCTGCAACATTCAATTCAACACCATAAATATTCTGAGCATCCAATGGGCTCAATGATGAAAGTTCCATTCGAGTAATGCAGGATTCATAAGACCTAACATCAAGTTTTTTTGTATGTATAGTATATGTTTGTGGGTGTTAATGACAATGCATGAAAGGTAAAATGGCAATCTATAACGCTGAAAATTCAGCAATAGCAGATTAACAAAAGTTTGCATTTTCATCGATTGTCCAATCGATATTTGTCAATATATACTCATCGAGAAAACTATTATGAATAACATCGATTTCAAACCATACTCAGATGTGGACTGGTCAGTGTCAGATTGCTCGATTGCAAGTGGGCTTCTGAAGAATTTGGATCCCCTTAAATACTCTACAATAATAAACTAGTAGCATAATAACAGCTTTTAATAATCACCGTTTTTCCACTTGCAAATATTTTAAAAGCTTATTTCTTATAAAAACTAAATATCTTGTACAGTAGTTGTGTGTGGTCCCTCTTTGGAACAAATGGCAACCAATATTTTTAGACCCAGACCGCTACTGATTTTACTTATCGTGTCGACATCAGTTCTGATTATCAACTACTTTATATAAACTGCTAATCAGACTACTTTATTAGCCAGAATTGCAAAAGAACACATGAACGAATACCTCTGGAGTTATTGCAAGTTCGGTTCCAGATCACCGTAATAAATAGTTACAAATTTATTGGTTTCCAAGTGCATATGAAAGGAAGGTTTCCACTAGAAACTATGCGATGTCTAACAACAACATGCTATCATAATTAAAAATACCTTATTTATATAAAAAAGCTGATCGTAATAAAGAGCTCATAACAGATAATTATTAATAATGAAATTTGAGGATTTCTAGTTTTCAGTCCAAAGTAGATCGTCCCATTTTTATCCTCTGTACAATGGACAACGGTTGGATAGATTCCATCAAAAGTGTAAAATTAGCACATAAAGGCCAATGCTCCGCATATTTTATGCATTAGCAATAGACGAGACCAACCTGTTAAGCAACTTTGTCTCACGTCAACGTGTAGTAGTGCGGTTAAAACGCTGCGGTTTCTTTTGATTGCAACCCGCCGAATTTGCATTTTTAAAAAGGATCCCTCTTTCCAGCAGCTTTTCAATTTCGTGACGTTTGTTTACCTAGGATTTTCAATGTCCCCCGTCAATACGAATAAGTGCACAATTGAAGCGAGCATTTGCCAAGCAACGCCACGTGGCCTTGCTGTTTAATTCACATTCCATTCGGCCAATGGTCAGAATAGTTTCCTCATGGGCAGATTGGTAATTTCTTATTTATGACCATCGAAAGGGCTGTGAGCTACTCTTGCTGATTAAAAGGCCAGGATTTGATGAAAAGTAAATGCATCTAAACAAATTGGTCCATTAACAGCGTACGATTTGATGCTATCTTGGTCGAGTGAAACATTTATTTAACGTCAAATAAAATTTGCTCACTTACCGTAAAATTTAAGCGCCCAGGTAGTAAAAAATTGAAGGTGGATTGAGGTGAAAAAAAGTAGACGCCACCAAAAAAAAATCCATTGAATGAATTTTTCAACATGCTTCGCCTATTTTACTCATCGTATGTAGAAGCGCTTACGTACATAATACAACACGTTGTTGCGGAAAGCCAAATCTGGTTAACGAAGTACGAGAAGCCAGAGGGTCGAATTTCTCCGAAATGCGTATTTTGAGAATTTGATTTACTAAGGGTTTTGACACAGCCTACGTTAATCCAAAAAATATTTCTTATCAACTTGAAATTCCTTAACCGATAAATGTGTATGTGAAAATCGAATAAAAGCCAACCAATTGAGGTGCATTGCAGGTTTTGTCAACTACTTACCAACATGTTTAGATGTTGTAATTATAAAAAGTTGTCCAGTTTATAAGCTGGTAACTCTTTAGCTTAATTGGCATACAATAGTAAATCATATTTAAGAAATAATCCACTAAGCAATAATAAAACATGTAATAATCATCAAAAGGTTTGTCTATTGTTGAATGTTCAAGTTACGTTTAACAATAGAGAATTTGAGCCAGCCAACGTTATCGTTATCGTTTCGTTAACATTGGCTGGCTCAAACTTTACTGTTAATAAGTGATTATTGGGCGATTGTAGGTACAGTATAGTTGGGAAGTACCTTCTT
>JAUJYV010000647.1:0-32610 GCA_033995625.1 Ophyiulus pilosus | reverse complement strand
GTTAACTCGTGGTTTTATATAACCTCAGGTTAGCTAACCTTTTATTTAACCTTTGTTGGTGCAACCGGCCCTAAGAATTTATAATATTTGTCCTAAATGTTTCGTTTAAATACACTACTAGCACTAGAAAATATTAGAACTGAATCTAACACCTTTAAATGTTTAGACATGGTTTAGTTTAGCAATTATAACAGTGGAAAATTAATGTGGGCCATAAATGGAAGACTATGGGCCATATATGGCCAGTCCATAAATTGGACATAAACCTACATGTGTATGTACATAGAATACTATATACAACCAGAAATACCCTCTAACATAACAAACTGCATATGTTCATAACTAGAACAGGATTCAACTTTTTCCAAATATATATAAAACAGATAGAACAATCACTTCAGCAAATGATAAAGTCTAATATTCAGTTAATCTTCACTTTAATTACAAAAAGCTAAAAATAAATAAAAATAAAACAGTTGTTTGATAAGATGAAAAGATTCGCTACAAGAAGTTTTGTAGTTATACTATGTTTGTTAATATGGAATGTTAGACCATACCAAATTCAACACTGAAATTCGGGCTAAAATCCATAATTTCGCAGAATCATTTATTTTAATCCACGATATTTCTGAATATTTGCATCTAATCCTAGAGTGTGATCTAGGCTTGTGATATTTTCATTTGTACAATATTAGCAATGTCAAATGGATAACCCCTTAATGTCCAGCAACCAGGCTTAGCATTTGTACATCAAAAATTTCAATATATTAACCAAAATGGCCATTAATATATACAAAATAATATTTCAAGAATGATATGCATCTAATCATTGAACATCCATTCAGAATAAATATCATCTGGCGCAAATATTGAGGACAATACGACTGGGAAAGTGGAACACATTTTATCTTTTCATAAGTTTATAAACATCATTCATGAATTGTTAATTGTGTATTGAAAAGGTGGAAATAACCGGAAGTCGATACCAATAGCAATGTTACTGTATTCCGCCATATTGATGGATGGGACCGAACAATTCGATAACATCACTGGATAAAATGACACCACTTTATTTTAGATACAAGTTGTGTACTTTAACTTTAAAGGAAATATTAGTTCAATGGAAATAAATTATTAGTTGCACCATCAAATAAAAAAAGTCTTGCATTACTTTCGACATAATAAAAATAGCATTTTTTGTCATCTAATCGAGTGAATACAACCTCTTTGACGTAATTTTCCATGATTTCAAATAAAAAATCAACTTGCTTGATTGATTTGTAAATGACACATTTTTCATTGTTGGAAGGATTGTTTTTTCAAGTTGCATCATAAAACTTGTTAATTTTGGTACTAACGTAATCTAAAAAATGGCAACACACTGTGTTTCGGACATTTTACGAAGGCTAACTTTTTTCTGATACTAGTAGATATCGCAAATGATATATACGAAAGTAATGCAGATAAAACTGTACAGATAGTGGGCCAAGGCGAGTCGTTTCTGTAGTTTTTTTATCGGCTAGCCGGAAAGTTGTAAAATTAACCAGCTTTAGGATACATTTTTTTTAGTAAATAGCATGTATATTATGACATAATGTCATTAATGTAACCTTGCGTGACTGTTAAAGAATACATTTAAAACACAATTAAAATTTGATAACAGACTGTTTGGTGTACCAGTCAATTTTTTTTTCTAGTTATTGGCTAAAACACATTGGAATTTTACAATAATTTTAACTTTAGAAATTTATATTTAAAAGCATTTCAATGCAAAGGTAATTTCTATTTTATTTTAATATAGTACAAGCATCTTTTTAACATATTCCAAACATATTTTAAACATATTTTTAAGCATAGTATGGGGTACGCTTTTCCTTTAGTACATGAAGTGCATTCAGTTCATGAGACTCAACTCAACTGATTTTACATGCATTTGGGTCCGTCTTATATATGCAGAAGGTCGTATGAGAGAACCTTCCAGAATGCAGATTCTTCTCTCATTGGTCTTCTGTCTTAATCCAGATCCCCCTTTATGACCATATGGGTTTTCCTAAATATCCCCCTTTAACTATCCAGTTATGAAAAGTTTATTTCTTTGTTTCCCCTTGCAGGTGTCTTAGGGCCTCTACCTTAAGGTACGTTTGACCTGTTCCTGCTATTTTTAGACTCCTTCGCCATAATAGTCCAAACATATATTTTTAAACATAATCCAAACATATTTTTAAACATTATCCAAACATATTTTTAAACATATTACAAACGTATCTCAATGCCATTTTTTCACGTGTTGATAAGATTAACTTTTTAAGTTTTAAACTTCCGTTTACTTAATAAGTAAACGATCGGTATTAACATACGTTTTATCATCAAACTAAATAAAAATTAACATGAAAGTTAAGAAGAAGAAGAATTAAGAAGAACAATAATCCAATAACATTCAACCAACATTGGACAAATTTAACAATAATTTTGACCAACTCATCTTCGTGATAATCCAATTATATCAGATAATCAGTAAGTTAACCAGTCTGACCTTGCAACGAAAAGTTAAATCAGTCAATTTCACACATACAGTACTTCCAACTTTATTAAATTTAATCTTATCCGATTAAGCTTATCTAAATACAGCATCTTATCAATATTTAAGTTTATAGCAAAGTCATGTATCTCAATACATCGTGATTCAAGTGAATGCTTCGATTGTTGTAGTTGCTATACATGAAAAACATAAAACTAGTAAACTAATTAGTATTATGTGCCCATGGACATTTACATTGAATAACAGCAAAAGATACAGCCTGATTGTCCCAATAACCAGTTATTATTTACGTTATCTATTTGTTGCGCATAGATGAATAAATAAACTATATAGAAGCTATAAAAAGAAATTTAGACATTTTTTTTAAACGTTTTCGTTCAACGTTGACCTACTGCAAAGAATTTCACATTGTGTATTAACAGCACTTTAATTGGAATCAATTATTTTCCAAAGGATAGGAAAAGTCATTATTTTAAGAAACCAATAGTGAAAGGTTATATGTGTAGAATACCATATACTGTTCAATATGGTAAAGCCCAATTCCTCCACTATCGTTTTTCAGTACATCATCCTGTGTAGAGCTTTGCATGGGCCAAGGACGAGTCCTAATTTGCACGTGCCACCAGATGGCGCTTCTATCGCCATCTAGATACGTTTATAAGGTAGACTTCATTTTTTTAAAAAACAGATAGTTCGACAGAGTGCAACGCATTATAACAAATATGGAATTGCATATTGGAATAGCGGTGATTTTTGGATTATTATGTGGTGTTTATGGGGCCCCATTCAATGCCAAGGCTGATGGTGATGATGTCTATAATATTGGCGTTGGAATCGCCGACATGACAGGACCTGCGGCAGAAGTTAACATGGTAATGTTTGGTGTCCCTACTTTGGTCAAACTTTTCATAATTTCATTTTTGAGATTTGATAATAAAAAAACAGGGCAAATTGTTAGATAATCGCATTAAACTCATATTTAAATAATCAGTTTTTGTAATGAAAATGAATCACCTGCTAAATTAACCAAAGTTTGAGTTATCAGATGATAATCAAAATGGCGAATTTGTTACAAGAAGTTTATAAGTAGCTGACGTCAATATCTTAATTTGTCAATGTCGAAAAATAAATTTAATTAAACAATATATTTATATTTGCTGCATATTGTTCAATTTAGTCACTTCATAAAAATTAAGATCAAACTTTTGATAATGCCATTATTGAGATTTAATAATACAAAATGAGGGAAATGTTAGATAATCGCATTAAACTCAGATTTAAATAATTAGTATTGTGATGAAAATGAATGTATAAATTGACTTTAATCGCCTGCTAAATTAAGATAAGTTTGAGTCATCATTGATGATGAAATGGTGAATTTGATACAAAAAATTTATAAGTGAGCTGAAGTCAATATCTTAATTTTAACTTGTTTTTTTTTGGGGCTAAGAAAATTTCGTAAACTGAATAATAGTCAAATCGCATGCGAAGCTTTTTCAGTATTTGAGATAATCAGTGAGCCCAAATTCAGATAAGTTAAAAATTATTTGCAAGCTTATGACCATAACTAACGACTGATTAGTACAACTGCATATGTGCAGCTATTTCTGCTTAAAACCTAATTTGCTAACCTAGAACACTTAATTGGACGTTGAGATAAAATACCTGTCGAACTGCAATTACAAATCATGACTTCGACTGAATTAAATAATCATAAAATCCATTAAAACTATTAAAATCATAGAATCTCTGATCGAAATATATTTTCATTCAAATAATATTTAGAAAGTATAGTAGGGCACGATGCAGTCTATGTATTGCATTTTAAGCTTACAAAAACACTGATATGAAATACATTATTTATGAACTAATCACATTTAATGTGTGTACTAAAGTCAATTAAAAAATTCCCTGTTCTCAATTAAAAATAACACATAGTGATTGTTAGTTAATTTAAGTGTTATTTTATTGAATAGATGGGCTACTCTTATATAACTCAAATAGTGACCGGAATTCATTTAAGGCAATTCAGTAGGGCTTTTATTTTTGGAGATGATAATACAAGAGTTGTCTTTGTCAGCATTGATGCAGGAATGGTTGACACAGCTGTCACAATGGAAGTAAGTTAACCTTTTACATTGTTAACAAAACAGCTTCAAAATACACAACAAACTTAAACGTGTTTTTATGTGTCTAGGTAGTTCGTCAGTTAAAGCTCCAATACGGTGATTTATATACCGAGAAAAACCTCTGTATTAGCGGCACCCACACTCACTCTGGTCCAGCTGGATTCTTTCAATATGTACTCTTTGATGTCACATCTCTAGGGTTTATTCAAAGCACTTTTGATGCAATGGTCAATGGAATTGTACAGGTAAGTGGAGTTGGGCTTATAGTAAGGGGCCATTCAAGAAGTACCTAACCGAAATTCCTTCAAAAATTGACTTCTTCCCCCTAGTGTCCCCTAGCTGTCCACATGGTGTCCATATTATCCCAGACGCCCCCTTCCTCATGGATGTCCTTAATTTTTATTTGAAAAGTAGGGTGTCCAAAAAAATTTGTTGGAACATACAAAGACTCCTATAAATTTCCACGACATTTTCCCAGATTTTTCTTATTAACGGAAATTTCTTGACCTCGAAGGGAAATTCCAGCATAAAATTGGTCTGTAACACAAATTTAGACATAATACCCGACTTTCCCGAGGTTTTAAAAATTCAAGTATATTTGGGACTGGGGACACATTTCTTCTGGTGTCCATTTCCCCTTTCACTGACCTTTAAAATGTGATTAAACAGAAAATTCAAAAACTGAGAAATACCATCATTATTGGACGTCCATAATGGCTTCCCCCCCTGTTCACATGATGTTCATATGCCAGCAGACCCCTCCCCCCATCCCTACCCCTCTCTTGAAGATGTCCTTTTTGAATGACCCCTAATGTTGATGCAGATTTTTATGCAAAAACAGTCATGTTAACCTCATTCTTTCATAATTTTTCGAGATAGAATTCTTATAACATTTTATCCACTTGTGGTCGGTTTTTTTGCTCTATGAAAGACGTTGGCATATTAAATAATTCTTTTTACAAACGTCTGTTCATGAGTTCAGTATCAATTCTGCGAAATTTCCGCAAAACAACGTAAGCATGTACTGAAAACATTTTGTCAATTTGATGACGGCCTATTTCATAATTTAGGTGTGTAAAATTACAAACGTTTCTCCTGTCAATTATACATTCAC
Organism: Ophyiulus pilosus; assembly: GCA_033995625.1. NCBI lineage: Eukaryota > Metazoa > Arthropoda > Diplopoda > Julida > Julidae > Ophyiulus > Ophyiulus pilosus. The sequence goes on along the minus strand of JAUJYV010000647.1, from coordinate 26,828 downwards.
CGCTCTGAATATAAACCTAGTTTACTCTTGCATAACTAATCATTTTATCACAAAGTTTATTCGCAAAATAATTTTACCAAAATAAACACGAATTCCCAAACAGAGCATATTGTTAATTTTTTTTTAAAATGCAGCAATTGGGATAAATAGTACACTATGCACACCATGTTTTGAAACTCTTACTGACATTACACAAATTGTGTATCTAATTTTAGTAGCACGTGATATTCCAGTACATTATTTGACAAACAGTGTGAACAATTATTTTCGTAACCATCAGCTATGTCAGGTGTTTAGGTGTTTACTTTAATTAGCATCCATTCAATACTCTGGTGAGTTGTACTATCAACAGTTTATCAAACCGTGGGTGCTATTCCATTGACACCAATGGAAATTACTAAATGGTATGCTTGGTACTAATATTGTTAGAGGTCATCAGCTGTTGAAGTTAATTTAGGTGTTAATGTGTTTATTTGGATTAGCATTCATTCAAGTTCGTATGTTTTATTCACTTTTGGTGAATTTCAAATAAGGGGTCATTCAAAAAGGACGTCCTCAAGTGGAGGGGGAGGGGGGCCTGCTGGCAAGTGGACACCATGTGGACAGGATGAAGGAGGTCCACTAATGATGGTATTTTTCAGTTTTTGGCTTTTCTGTTTAATAGTGTTTTAAAAGACAGTGAAAGGGGAAAGGGGCACCATGTGTCCCCAGTCCCAAATGTACTTGAATTTTTAGAACCTCATGAAAGTCTGGTATTATGCCTAAATTTGTGTTAGACACCAATTTTATGCTGGAATTTTCCTTCGAGGTCAGGAAATTTCCGTTAATCAGAAAAATCTGGAAATATGTCGTGGAATTTGGATAGGATGGGCCTTTGTATTTTCCAACAAATTTTCTGGACACCCTACTTTTCAAAATAAATAAATAAGAACGTCTATGAGGTGGGGTAGGGGATGGGGGTCTTGGCCGAAATGGACACCGTGTGGACAGGAAGTAGGACATTTTTTAAGAAATTTCGGGGACGTCCTTTTTGAATGGACCCTAACGCAAGATATAAGTAAACAAGTTGCACATTGCTATCGGGACTAAAATAAGTTTAGATTGTGTTTTGATTCAACTTAAAATAGTAAAAAAAACGAGCTATCTTGATGAGGATACGAGTTTTTGATAAAAAAAAAAAGTTATCGACTGTCACAAGCACACGTGAATTCAAAGTACAAGTTACTAAAGAAACTATTATGGAAGATAAAAGTAATATTCGCAAATCACATCACAAAAGTTTAACTAACATTAAAAAAAAGTTTATTTTAATTCATTCCCCCCAAATTCTGCTTTCTATTCGTTGATATTATTCCATTCCATATTAATAGAATTATTCCCTTTCAATTGATTATAATGTTGTTTTGAGTATTTTGTTATCTATAAAAACTAATTTGTTATTTCTAATTTTTAAAATTTGGATTCTTAAACAAATTCTTGATTTTTCCTAAAATTGATATTATTTTTTAATTTAAAATTGCAAATGTTATTTTGATTTATATTTCAAAATCACACATTTTCTGAAAATATAATTTCGAGACAAACCCATTTTTTATTATTTTTATAATTATTACCAAATTTAATTCTGAAAATGGACATTTTAAGATTAAAGTTTGGTTTCATTTCTAGTAGTTATAATAATTTAATAGTTTTAATATCAGCTCATTATATTTTTTCAATATCTATCAAACCAAACGGAACAAAATTAAACAAAGTACCTTTTGTCATCAATAAAAAGCCATGTTCTATAGAAAACAATAAGTATATTGATATTAGTATTTTCGGGAGTTTCATATATACAATGTAATTAAAGTTTTCCTTAAAGAATTGAATAGATGGAAGGGTGAAAGTGAACCTATTATATTGCATTAAGAGTCGGTTACATTTGAAATCAGCAATAACATTATCATTGAAGCATACCTTTTTATTAGTGGAAAAAACCTATTCAGTTTAATTTATGGAGTAAAAATAAAATAGGTTGCTTATGCAATGTATTTTTTCCTGCAACTAATACGGGCATTTCACACTTGAAATAATACGAAACATAATTATCTACAAAGAGAATTTCAGGTCATAGAAAGTATTTTCATTTCTATTGATTCAAATCGGTAATGGGAATAACGACAAAACAACATTAATGTTGTCAAGAAGTTATAGTCATGAAAGGCATTTAATTGAACTAGAACAACATAAAAGATGATTTCAAAATCAAAAAGAGAAAGTCTTTTATAACTATTTTCCTTGAAAACTCGTAGTATGACCTCAACTAATAAAAGTTGATCATTATTTTAAGGATCGTATAAACCAAACGACTCATAAAAATACTGCAAGGTTAGAAGACCTGTTTAAATCAAATACAAATATAAGTCGTTTCTACCACTTGAAACATAACAGTTGTATCAAGATAATGTACATCAAATTAGGTTGTTGAAGTTCTGTAAATATTTCATGGTCAAATTTAGAAATCTCGGTAACCGGTACCACAAATTAAAGTATATTTACGATTGAGACGATGGTAAACAAGAGTTTTAGCCAGCCACGTTAAACGATGACGAGATTGACAGCACTGTTAAAAAACAGCACTGGCGGCTGGAATGCTATGCTTTACATTTGGTAGTCTTTCACATTCCAGCCACAAGTGTTATTTTTGACAGTGCTGTCAATCTCGTCATCGTTTAACGTGGCTGGCTAAATCTCTAATATTTGCTTAATTTCAAAAGAATGATTCTGAAAACCGGAATTTAAAATAATGTATGCAACCATTTACATAAGTTTAAACAATGTATGTGCTGGAAACTCGTGAATTTTAAAATTTTATGACGAATGGAAATGCGAAAAATTCCATTGTCTAACTAACCGGAACTGAATTTGCATTTAAATACATATATGTATACAATTCATCATCCGACAGTCTTATACTTGCATACAGTGCATATTCAATTTGGTACCAAATATTTGTTGTGTATATTTAATGAAGTTTTGTTTTTTCAGAGTGTTATAAGGGCTCATAATAGTATAAAGCAAGGCTACATTTACTACAATCAAGGAGAATTGACTGATGCCAGTATTAATCGCAGTCCAACATCTTACCAATATAACCCTGAAGATGAAAAAGCCAAGTAAGTTTCAATACGATGCCTCATTGGACATTTTTCAAAAATATGTTCGTAACCTTTATTTGCCCAAGTGTTCTCGTTTTTACAGATATGAATACGACACTGATAAAAACATGTTCCTGCTTAAATTAGTGGATTTAGATGGAAACCACATTGGCATGGTCAAGTAAGTTAATCAAATCAGAAAACTTTAGTTAAGCAAAGTTTACATTCAAATCAGTTATAATCTTTGTCCAACACACATGTCAGAACGTATGGGACCATTCATGAATTCCATGCACTCAGGGGCCATTCAAAAAGAACGGTAGGGGAGGGAGGTGTACATGTGTATATGGGAAGGGTAGTGGTAAAGCCCTTATGGACGTCCATTAATGATGGTATTTTTCAGTTTTCAACAAATTTTCTGGACACCCTGCTTTTCCAAAAAAAAAAAAAAAAAAAAAAAAAAATTAAGGAGGGGGAGGGGGTCTGGGCCAAAATGGACACCGTGTGGACAGGGGTTTGGGAGGGGGTCAATTTCTGGTAAACGTCTGGTATACATTGTATAGTGTTGCGTTGTGGTAGATACATCTACATTCTGAAAACCTCTTGCATAATTTCCAAAACATAAATAGTCAATTTTCCTGTTTGTTTACCCCCGGTTAGCCTTGCATTTGTTTAAAAAAAAATTCCTTTTAGTAATTATAATAACTTGAGTTTTTTCGTCAAAAGTCATTATCAAGCAAATGGGATATACTGTAAACTTGCTAGTTGCTTACTCGTTTGAATAAGGCCAACGAAATTGAATCTTTTGTTATCAAGTGTCCTGGCACTTGAAAACAAATGTTTTTAGTTGCAATAAAAACGAATGCAGGAAAAAGGTTCGAAAAAAAAAATGCCTGATCCAATTTTTCAACAAATAATTTTCATCGTAAAAACGCTGAAGGAAATTTTAAATAGGTTTTTGTTTGGTGCTTTAATGATTATTTGATCCCAGTTGTCACAAACTTTTCTCGTGCAATAGCCCAAATCTATAATTCCATATTTCTTAGACTGTTTTTAAATAATTAAAACAAAGAATTTTGAAAATATGTTATATGTTGAAACAGTACAATATATTGATTTGTTTAGTTGGTTTGCTGTCCACGGAACAAGTATGAACAACACCAATGGTTACATCAGCAGTGACAACAAGGGCTTCGCTAGTATACTTTTCGAGAAACAATATAACCCAGCAGGAACTTTTCCAGGAAAAGTAAGCAGAGTGTTTTCATACGTCTACATTCAAATATTTCTAATAGTGATAAAGTTAAAAGTGCTAAAAAAATATTTTAGGGCACCTACGTCTCTGCTTTTGCTCAGACGAACGAAGGTGATTCTACCCCCAACACAGCAGGACCCAGATGTGTTGACACCGGTTTACCATGTGACGCAAACACCAGCACCTGTAATGGATTTGTAAGATATTATTAACATCATTTGAAAGTTGTAATTGTTGTAATTCTTACAAGTATTTTTACAAATTCGCTTTTTTTCTACAAATATTTAAGCAATCGTTTCTAGTTTAGCATCAAAGAAAGAGCGAGTATTCTTTTTAAGGAACAGTGAGAAAGTGGAATTTGAGCATTATGTAAATTACCAAATCTTTGTAAACAATAGTTTTAAATATTTTCATCATAACATCTTGCGTGATTCTCAGATTAGTCATGGACGTTGCCAAATATTAAAAACCTGACTTCATATTGCAAACAGGAAGTAAAATGTCAGTTTTCCCAAACAACAGACTTTGCATTGTTCTTAAATTCATATAATAATTGCATCACAAAATGCAATGTCTGTCCAAAAAAATTCACTTTGCTATGCATCAAAAATTTGACACTCCTATGGTTAAATTTTAATATTAAATAATTAATGTGAAATATATGCGTGTGTGTATTTTTTCAGAACGAAATGTGCATTGCATTTGGTCCAGGCAAGGACATGTTCGAGAGTACTTCTATCATTGCCAATAAACAGCTAAACAAAGCTAACGTTAGTTTGAATTTTGTTAGTTAATAAACTAATCTTATTCATAAGCTTTTTAAAAATATGCACCGAATATCCTACAGGAACTTTACTCATCTGCCTTAACTCGTCTTCATGGACCAGTATCATTTATCCATCAACATATCGACATGGAACATTACACATTCGAACTGGATGGAGTGAATGTAATTAATTGTTTTGTACTTTTCATATGGAAATTTCACGTAAATTTTATAAAAAATATTTGATTTTTCTATCAAGGTTACTACATGTGAGGCAGCTATGGGATTCAGTTTTGCAGCAGGGACCGTTGACGGTCCTGGTGCTTTTGACTTTCATCAGGGTAAGACCAAGAAATTTAACAAATATCTCATTATTATTTACAAATGTTTAACTATGGTCATGATGTTTAACAGGAACACCCGAAGGGACCCAGAATGATATCTGGAATTATGTTCGAAACTTTTTACATCGCCCAACACAAGAAATGTTAGATTGTCACTACCCCAAAGCAGTATTGCTTCCAGTAGGGCAGGTTAGTACAATCAGTAATTGAATGCATTTTCAATTTGATAGATCAGATAAAAATTAAAAGAACTTAACTTGTGAATAGATGAATAGACCTTATGAATGGACCCCGAGAATCATTCCCACTCAAATTCTCAAGATTGGAAATCTTGCTCTTCTGGCCGCACCAGGGGAATTCACGTATGTAGACTCAAATATTTGAGTTTTTCTCATTCGCCATGAAAAGTGCAATAACACAACCACAACAACAACAACAACAACAACAACAACAACAACAACAACAACAAACCATTCAAATTAGACATAAACATTTTGTGTTCATTATCTGAGCACACAGTATGTTCTGCTACTAAGCTTATATGCATTGTGAGACTCCGCCCACCTGGCAATTTGGAATGATTGGTTTGAAGTTTAGGGGCCCAAAGACAACCACTGGCAATTTGGAGTACGGTTTTTGGAAGAGAATGCAATATATAAATTTTCAGTCTTGGAAATTTATGTAATAAGAACGTTTAATTAAGAGGACAAGAATTGGGTCAGGGCTAAAATACTCAAAACAAATACACCAATGTCAAACACTATAACAGTCTTAGGGGCCATTCCAAATGGACGTCTTCGGAATTCCTTCAAAAAGTAACTTCCCCTACCCCCTGTCCACACGGTGTCCACATATGTAGTTAGTTCTAATATTCAGGGACCCCATTATCTTGAATCCACTGTATATTAAAGAATGTAATTATTTGTTTCTATAGGACGATGTCAGGCCGTCGTCTTCGAGATGGAGTTCATCAGGCAAGTTTTTCTTATACAATGTACTTTAAAGTTATTTCGTATAACTATATTTGAAACATTTACTCACTGGCAATGTGTGATTATGGATCTTCTGAACATTATCGGTTTAACATTTTAATTAAATTGATTTTAAGGCATTTAATGATGCCGGAGGCAATCCAGATGGCGATTTGCAGGTGGTTATATCTGGCCTATCTAATATTTACACCAATTACATAGCGACATACGAAGAATATCAAGTAAGTTTACTTGTACTTATTATGTGACGTTTTGTTTACATTTTGGTGCCCTATATGAAACCCTAAACATACGTATTTCCTCGACGTTAGTCTGATATGTGTCAAAGGTCATCATACGTTTTCTGAATGTAGAGATGTTATTTTCCTACTTAGGACCAATATATGTAAAACCAGTGCTTTAGTCAAAAATGTGGTGGATCTGCATAAATGTAAACAATCAAAAATTTGTAAACGTTCATTAATGAAAATCAAACTTCTGCTTACAGCCCCAAAGATACGAAGCTGCCTCAACATTGTTTGGACCCCACACATTACAAGCTTACATCGACCAATTCAAATATCTGGCAACCAATTTGGTCCAGGTGAGATATACAAGCCTCCTACATGCAGTTTAGTCAAAATGTCTCTATAACATCGTTAACCATATCTAGGGCCGTCCCGTTTCACCTGGAGAGGACCCACCCAATCTTTTGGATCAGCAAATTACCTTACTCGGAGACGTTAATTATGAAACTACACCACCAAATACCAGATTCGGAGATGTGTTTGAGGATGTTCAAAGCCAATATACTCCGGTAATTAATTTTGTGATTGCCACACAATTTAAGAAAGTTTCACTAAACTGTTGTTCAGTGAACTTTCATAATCTGACCCATAGTGACTTTGTTACATTTTATTCCTGAACAGGGTTCTGTAGCGACAGTATCTTTCGTATGTGGAAACCCGAGAAATAATCTAATGGTAAATATGACTCGAAAACCAGAGTATGTAAACCGAATATTGTTTTTGAAAAAAATCACAAATTGGAATATTATATTTAGACTGAGGGCACATTCTTGACCATTGAGTTCCTAAATGCAAGCACTGGCGAGTGGATAGTGGTGGCTAATGATGCATTTTGGGAAACTAAGTAAGTTGGAAATATTACCCTACTATGGTATTTTTATTTCGAGTTGGGTTGAATTTATAGCAGAAGAAATTTTGAGAAGTTTGGAGAGGTTAGCTACAAAGTATGGATATTTGAATAATATTATAAAAATTTAAATTTCGTCTTTCAAGATTCAAGTGGACAGAATACAATTCTTTCTTCAAACAAAGCATTTGTATAATTGACTGGGAAATTCCAGCCGATGCTGCAGTTGGAGATTACCGTATCCACCATTTTGGTCACTACAAGGTATTATTTGGTGACATTCATCCTTATGAAGGGATAAGTTCAACATTCAAAGTAAACGTTGGTCGACCAACCAGCTACTTCAACTCATATTATAAAAAATAATGAGGAAACTTAAGCCTTTGTGCAAAACCTAACCAAATTCATCGTGCCAAAAATCAAACTTGCGTTATTATTTAATTTATTTTGTTGATGCTCAATGATAATCTAGTCGTAATCCGAATATGTACAAAACATTACTCTGTTGTTTTTAAATGCGCAACGTGCACATTGTTAATCAAAATAAAATTGATAATTAAACTGATGACCGTTTTTAGTGTTTTAGTTAATATAATTTAATTATTCATAATTCTTTTAAAACTCTTATTTATGAGTATCCAAATACGTACAATTGTGTAAAACTATACTTACTTAAGCATTCAGATGACTCCCTGAAAGGACCAAACCTGAATGGTTATTCACAATGCACACACAACAGGTGACTGAGTGACTGTTGCGTGACAACATTCACCAAAATTCAATTGTCTAATTATAACCTTTAACCTATTCATTGGTGCGAATAATTTGGCTAGGCGGGTAGTAATTAGATAAGTTTTCATGGCGGGAATCCACATTTATAATTAATAACTGCATGGTATGTACAGATATTCGCATTGTGAAGAATTTTAATTGCAAAACAAGATTTTGAAATTGAAATTTCCCAACTAAACTCTTGAAAATGCGCACCCAAACTTAGATGTTTCAAAATTAACCAAACAAATGTCAACATTTCAACAAACAACATTCAATGAACTCATGTTCGGAATGTTATATTTGTTTAATGTTTCCAAGACGTAAAGATCATTGAAGAAATTTGAATACAGTTCAAAGTTTTACATTTTTAATACATACTATTTAGTAATTCCCTTGACATTTTCCATAATCTCATAATTTATAAAAAGATCAAATAAATTTACATTTTGCATGATGGGGTCGATTTGATTCATGACTAATAGCATAACATAATTAAACGGAAATTGTCCATTTTCTGTTCATTGTGTGCAGAAAAAATATTGCCCAGTTTATGAGACGTTTTAGATTCCAAACAAATTCCCAGCAATTTATAACGATTTAATGTATAGTTATTAAAACTAAATATTTAAAATTGTTTAAAATGCGTTTTCTGCATGATGGTTTTAATCTGTGCTGATTTATGTATACTCTCTCCTTACATTATCTTTTCAAAATTGCAAAATAGAAACTTTACACATTTAAAGTTCTGAAATATGGACAACATTTTAATTGTTTCTGGCTAATCTAAGCGTTAAGCGATCTTATTCTTTGCTCGAAAGGCACAAACCTTCAACTGTATCTGGTTCAGCTTTAATCACTAAGAGATATGCAAATTTGAGTATTTGTGTATCCACTGTAGGGATGTATCAGCTGCTACCGCTGGTCCCGTTGCCGAACAACATGTAACGCCGAATCAAAGTTTCTCCCCAGACAAACTGACCACGTTGTAGTAAGCATGCTCAGGAAATCTCTCCAATTCGATATAATCCACATCCCCAAGTAATAAATTCTCCAATGTCTGTGCAAGTTCCACAAAAGATGGTCTCTCTCGGGAATCCTTGTCCCAACAATAGTACATTATGTTATAAAGTTCACGTTTGCAATGGTCTGGCTTTTCTAGCCGGTAACCGTCGCGAATTTTTTTGATGACATCACCAGCTGCCATCCCTGGATATGGAGTGGACCCTAGTAATAAATTTAAAAAAAACAAAAATGGTTTATAAAACCAATCAACTGAAATCCGGAAAAAAAATAGGACTACAAACATGCTTACCTAAAGTAACAATCTCCCATAACAAAACCCCAAAAGACCAAACGTCGGTCTTGGAGGAAAACACGTTATCATAAAGCGACTCTGGAGCCATCCAGCGGATCGGGAGTCGCCCCTAAAGTTTCAGATGAATGTTGGCCATTAATACACGAATAAAAGAAACAAATTATGCATGATGCTTCCAAAACAGATTTTTTATCCATGGCAGAAGCTTCGTTATTTCAAAATTTTGACGTTTTTTTTTCTATGAGCAACGATTTATCAAAATTTAACCGTCTCAGAATGTTTCTTTTGCTTCAACTTAATCAATCACAACATCGCATGATTAATCATAGACATGAGTATGGCATTTTTGAAATATGAATAATAGCTTTATTTATGGTGGTCCTAAAATCAATACCCGCTAACGGAAATGGTTTACGGGTAAAATTTAATTTTCGATTGATTCGCCAGGATAAAACAAATAAAACATTTTTCTAAGTTATTACAATCCACCTCAATTCTTTCTCAAATGCTTTCTGCTCATTCCTAATAAATAGTCTTAGAAATCTTGAAATAGTCTCTTAACTATAGCTGCTGGGATTTCTATGAAAATTTCTATGAATTACATACAAAAAAACGTTTAGTCTAGCATGTCTACTGCACGATTATGTGAAACTTCAAAATTATAGTTTGAAATAAAATTGTCAGCAACATACCTCTGACTTTCGTTCATAAACACGATTGACTACAACATCTCTTGCAAATCCAAAATCCGCCACTTTACAGGTTTTATTGTTTCCCACTAGAACGTTCCGTGCCGCTAAATCCCTATGAATGACCTGCAATGATTTCATAAAAACATATTTATAGCTGCATAACAACATGCAAATTTGATGAACCCAGACGGAAAAAATTGGCCATTTATGAGTTATGGCCGAACTAACCCCTTTCGAAGATAAATATTCCATTCCCCTGGCTACGTGGTACGCGAAAGACGTAAGATCCCGAGATGTTAAATGTTTACTTGCTCCATGAAGATTGCCATAATAATGTTCGGCTCTGCTGTTACGCAAATATGTCTGCAATTTACCGAATGGTACGTATTCCATAATCACAAATAGAGGTTCTAGAATCAGTAAAAACATTTGAATAAACATGGAATTCTTTGAATTTAACAGAATTTTTAACTTTTTAACAAGTCTAATGACCTTTATCGATGCAACAGCCAAATAAGCGGACAATGTTTGGATGTGGATCCAACATTTTCATCACTTCCAATTCGCTTAACAGATCCCTCTTCTCCCTTTCCCCGGCATTCTCCTTCAGCGTTTTCACAGCTACCGTGTTTGTCCCAGGCAAGCCTCCAATATCCTGGGCTTCACATTTCCAAACTTGACCAAAACATCCTTCGCCCAAAATTCCAAATATTTTTAAGTGTTGGCGAGGATACTCCCATTTCGAATCAACTCCGACATCTTGGGAAAGTCCGGTGTTCTTTTCTACACTATCCTGATGATAAACATAAACAAATCACATTAATTTCCGTATTTTGGTATAATACATATTTGGATATGGACACATAGTTTTTTTTAAATCTTACCCATTCTGTCGTCTCGTATTTATTTGACTGAGCCCTAGGCAGAGAACTAGTAACAAATTCGCTTTCCTGCAAGCTCGATGCCGTAACAGACACTTCATTTTCGCTGCGTTTCTTATCTTCCTATTTGAAATCAAAAATCCAAAATTAAAATGAATTGAGGGACCTTGAAAATTAGGTAAATTACTTAACGCACTTCACTGCTGCACTTGTTTTTGCGGTTCCTAGATCTTCGAATGAACCACAGTGCAGCGACAACCAGAGGTATGAGGCCCACGAGCGCTGCGATGGGTGCCACAGCAGCAATTGGATCAGCGCTCACTTCCTGCTCGGCAGAGGCCGAAATGTTTGGTGATGGAACTGTGACATCGTAATCGCTTTCGTTCAACTGAATAGGTGAACTGTCTTTGATATTATTGATATGGAGGTTGTGGCCTATTGGATTTAGTGGTGGGAGGGTCAAGGGGGGACGGCGAGTAAAGCCAAATGGAGAGTCTTTGGGAAGAGGCACCGTGATGAAATGTCGCACCGTTGTCCCTGATGATGGAAGTTTGGTGCGACTGGTGGATGGGGCGACCTCAACAAGGACCTCTGTTTTTGACTAAAATGGTATATGGAAAATCAGTCATCTACTCTGGGCTAATTTCAATTGTACAGTTTGCCAGATTTTACTAATAAAGTGTGTGACTTACCTCAAATTCGCCATCATTTGCGGTAACGTATAAGTAATACTGCCCTCCTGCCTACATGGAAAATAGGCATTAGTGTTTTGGTGGATACATTTGGATTTAAGGGTGGTAGGCAAAACAAGGCGAATTTAAAAAACATTTAGAGTTGAAATGTAGATTGTTTTGCATATATTGAATGAACTTCAGTTGACTTGCTCGAATGCATTTGAAAAATTCCAAATTTTAAATAAATATATTTTATTGAAAGCAGTCATCATAGACAATAAAAATAAAACCATAATAGTTTGAAATATATAAAAATGTAACAGCCTCACCTTTCCTTGCAGGGTTCTGTTAAGAAAAATATCTCCAGTTTGTGGATCAGCTCGAAAAAACTTCGATCCGTCCAAATATTCACTGGGTTTAATATCGAAAGTAAGGGCATCAGCCTCGGTGTCTTGGGCCCTTGCACTTTCTACTTTGGTTCCTGCAATTTAAAATAAAATAATTACACTGATAAGTGATATAAAGCAATAAAAAAAATTAAAAATTCCCAGATTAGTCTTACCAACTTCTTCATTTTCTGGGATTCTCCAATCACGATGGAGATGTAATACTGGCGGCGTGTTTTGTCCTGGGAGTGTGTGTCCTATTTAATGAAATAAAACACGTTTTAGAAACAATACATCCTGCATGATGACAGCGACATAACAAATTTATATTCAGGGGGCAATCCTGGGTAGTTATCAGTATCTAAACTGGAAATTTGTTGAAAGTCGTGACCGTGTTTATACGTATTTAGTGAAGCGTAGGTGGACAAGGGATTTTTTTAAAGAGAAGCACGCTTTAGATATTTATCAAATAAGTCATCAGAGAGAACGTAAAATAATGATTATTTCAAATCTGGAAATTCCCAACAAAAAAAACAACACAAAAATCGCTATGTGAAATCCCCTTTTTTCTGCCTCTAATTAATATTTGGCAACAATTCTCCTTGAATAAATCCAGGCGTCTTAAGCAATAATTGAACCTTGAGCATTTTACACTGTATAGTAGTTTAAAGGTTCAAACTTTTTGTACAAAGTTGTACTATTAAAGCAGTGTCTTAGTAGTTTAAAAGTTGAGTATGCCAACATTTGTTTGTATTTACAGCAGATATCTATAAATAAATACAGCGTTGTTGCATTTCGCACTCAGATCTATTTAGGGCACATACAATCTTGCCAACTATTCAATTGAAGAAACCCAAACCAAAAACATCGTCAACCTACACGGAAGTTCTAAACACAACACGGAAACAAAATAGCAAAGATTTTAAAGCCAAAACTGAACTAGTCCAAACCGCATCATACATTAAGACGTGGGTCATGTTATATCGGTTAGGCGATCACAATGTCATTCTCAAAAAATAGTTTAACAACTTTTAAAAAAGTAGGGTTTTTACTTTACCATTGTTTGTTTGACCCAAATTAAATGGCGACCTTCAAAATAAGCAACAAACATTCTATGTGGGTTACTGATCATCGTAATTCGAAGGTAAAAATTAGCAATAGTCTCATAGGTGTTATTTGGAATTATCGTACTGCAGGCTATAATTTTACCAGGTTGACTGCAACCTCAATATATTATATTTTATGACTTTTGACGTGTTTGTTTTTGGTGGAGTTGAACAGCCGCGGTGAAACGGAAGTGTAACGGCTAACGGCTGTGAATCGGTTTACGCGGCTGAATTATAACGGCTTACGAGAATTTTTCATAAAACGACAGTTCTAACAGTCGATTATTTTGGATGATTCAAATTAAATAAAGTTGGAAAAGTTTTTCTAATACAACTTGGTTTAGTTAAACATAGATGAGCTTGATAACAGGCTCTCGAGAAGTAATTTTGTATCATAGATAAATGAGTACTTCAAATATCTATTTTTAAAATCCGGTTATCATAAACGTTATTTCAAGCCTTTATTTATCCATAAATTCAAAATGGCCACCGTTTTTAAAGGTTCAATATTCTTACAAGTTTAACTTGATCCTTTTCAAATCTCTCCTTAACACTTTTATGACTGAAAATAATCTTATAACGATGCAATAATACAGATATGAAGGAATAACATGCTTTAATATCCGGTTACTCTAAACGTTTGGAATTTTTTTGTTGGTGCCATTGAACAAGTAGTTCCGTGTGTCTTAGGTTATGCCTGAAGGGATCAAAAGATTTGCTGCACCTTCACAACAAATGCAGGTGCTAAAATTATTTTCCACGAACCATTTTCATGCTTATAACTTCGTATTCTAGTCTACAATTTATTCAAACGATGCTAAGTGGTTTTTTTTTTTATCAAAGCTAAAAATTACACATACGCTACAAGTTGCAAGAACTGACATAAGTGATTTCTTGAAATGAAAAACCACTCAAAAATGACACAGCAAATATGGATTAATATATAAGAACTAACACCGCCTTCAAAATTAGACGCACCCTTATAAATATAAATACATTCGAGAAACGCATGCATGAATAACATGCATTTTAATTGAAAACACCAAGATGGTGGAAGTAGCAATGACCTCGAAAAATTGCTGATGGCATTATGTAAAAAAATGTTCCTAAAATGTATTGACGTCATTTATTGACTTCCTTGCTTATTCAAACACTAAATCCATCATATGCAATATTGCATATACTGCCATACTAAATCGATAAATTTTAAGTTTTACAAAAATCCGGAACAAGTGTTTTGATGTTTTTGATATTTTGATGTAGTTCTTCTCGTTAATAATAACTTTTTGTTGTTTTATGTGCTGTTTATTCCTCGTGTCACCACCACGATCTAAACCTGCTTTTTGATGTTATGCACACACGTATTATTATAAAAACCAGGATCCTTATTTAGGAGATTATATAACTTATGACGTTGGCATTCTGACTACAACAAAAACTTAATACATTTTTTTGTCAAATGCTTTTTACGATCTGCTGTATATAAGTTTAAAATTCAGAAGAATGTGTAGAACATAAAGTTTCAGATCCACTTCATTGGTCCTAACAATTTAAAGAAAATAATACACTTAATGCAACATTTTGAAATACATGATCAAAAATGCAAAACTGGCAAAACATAAGCACAATTGAAAAATCCCTTTCAAAATCTTGTCCTGAAAACACCAAAAATGTCAACATTAAATTTATGAATACGTGTATATATTTTTGATACGAAATTTTCTACAGCCTAATTTGCAAAATAAGTAAATTAAACCTGATGTCTCAACAATACAAGTTTGGAGATGTGATAACGCGTGATATATGGGATTTCTAATAAGAAAACTTGTCAGTTGCAACAAAAGTCATTGAAAAACTTTTGAAATAACATCGAAATTACATTTTGTACATATTTGACTTGAATTAAAATGAAAAGTAATGCACTTTACCTGAAACGTAGGCGCCCAGGAATGTTAACAAAACCAACCGCAGCATAGTGTGTCCATACTGTTGATATCCTTGCATTGAAGAATGTCACCGTTTTTTTGAAACGATGAAGCCCTTACTTTTAAGGGAAAGAAACCAGTTTTTTTCAAATCCAAACATTCGTCCAGCACTTTTCTATCTCACCATGGTGATGTCAGCCTACAACGAAATAACTTAAGAGGAGTTTGTATTTCGTCCTTCCTATTGTTCACTATAAAGTTGAGTTTATTGAGGGGAGGCCGAAGGGGTGCAGCTTTCTTAAAATTCAGCTCCTTAAATTCACGAACTGACCTCTGCTGCACTCACTACGCTTGCGTGAGCACCTGAAACCTGCAAATCCACTGTCTGGAGGCGCGAAATCTAGTTAACACTATACTACCTCCTTGATTTCCAGTTTCCCGATAGTTCAAGACTGAAGTTTTTTAGAGAAACTGCTTATGGGTTGCAAATCATCTTGAAATTAGTTTGAGAGCAGCTGTGATGAGATTTATGTTGTTTGAAATTTTAAAGAAGCCCCAAAACGTTTTTTATCAAAATCTCTGCAGGACACAAAAGTTCAAACGTTAAAAATATAAATAATTTAAAATGATGAAAAACGTACCATTTCAATGGTTTGTTTTTCTAACTATAAATTTTATAAAGAACGCAATCAAAATCTGTTATTAAACCCCAACTTAAATTGAGGTTAGTGCATGCCAATGTTTTTATACTTACCTTAACTTTAATGGCGGGAAGGGAAGAACCACGCATGCGCACCCATTACGTTAAGCTAGCTCATTGGGTAGTTCAATGCGTGGCTCCTCCCTTCCCGCCATTAAAGTTAAGGTAAGTATAATCACGTTGGCATGCTCAAATTGTATATTTTTTGAAAATATTAGTTATTTCTTATAGAAATTAAATGATAGCCATATTCGCACATAATTTATAGCAGATTATGATGGGTACAATATCCGGTCATAATTCCATACAAAAGTTGCACATGGGGCTTGCAAAATATGTGCATTTATCCGGTGTGCAATTAAGCTGGTTCGCATCATGTACAAAACATAAGAGCAAAAGTTCAGGGCATGGAGAATATGTGCAATTATCCAGTCTCAGCAAGTAAGCGGGTTCGACTGAAGTGTTGGAGGTGCATGAAATAATTTAAACTACAGAAGTTTTTAGAATGAGATTTCTAGTGCCTCTATTTTATTATAATTTCATTTACAGACTTACTTCCCCCTAAATTGCAGTCATTATTACTGCACACCCTCCATAATAAACGGTTTGCATCATCAAGTTATGTAATTGCTTAATTATGTACAGTAGTTCTTGAAATTAACAGATGTAAATACTCGAACACTCCAAATTAATTACAAATTCATTTTGTGACAAAATAGCAAAAAAATTCAATGAGCTGAGATCACTCATTAGAAAGTATGACTAGTGATGTGACCAATTTCCAAGTCTAAAACAGCTCAATAATTCCGCTACAATAGCTCCTTCCTACAATCAATAATTATTATTTGTGCCTATATGTATTTAGATTGTTGAATCAGGGGATCCATGAGACATATTAGGTCACAAGTCAAATGTGACACCACTGACAGGATATCAAACATAGCGACAATCAAGAATAGAGATGGGTGGGAAGGAGTATTGTCATGGCATTTACAAATCATTAAATTGACATATTGGACGCAATTAATGACACAATTTTGAATGCGGAATTAAGCTTGCATTAGATTCTAAATAAAGTTTGTACTACTCCAAATATATGTTGGATCTGGAAGCCATCTTTTCGTAAATTCCCATACAAAATTCGTCCTCAAATAGGTTGCATACAGTGGCCAAATTATGCAGATTTCATCAAAGACCACTTCTGTATGCACTACATTGCTCTGCAAAAGGTCTTTTACTTTCTTTAAAGCATTAAGAATATCTTCCCTTTCCTTTCTACTGTTGCCGTGTGGGTTTTTTAGGGCACAATGTAGTGTTGGTGCGTAACTAAAATTTTTGGGACCTGAAGAAATGTATTTTCGGACAAAACATTTTACGTCAAAAGATAAAGAAATATGGACTAAGCATTGCTTGCTTTTGCTTTGCGATAGCTACGCCACTAGCAAAATTGTGCCCTTAGTGAGGAAAAAAATGTGTGTTTATAGGTGAAAAACTGTATTTAAAATTTAGCTAAGTAAACGGTTAAAATGAGTGTAAAAAGACCATATGACTGTAAAAATGAGCATGCGCAGAAACCGTCCCCAACGAGCATGTGCACCTTTCTATTGGTCAGCAAAATAACCGAAACGAGAACGGTCCTAAATAAAGCTAACTTCTCGTTCGTAAGTATTTGCTAAACATACTTATTCGGTATCGGTAAAAGAAAGGTAACGGAAGACGTCATTCTCAAAACTTTAAGAAAATATAAAAGATATGCATTCAAACTACCGCTGTTTGGTAGTTACATGAAAACTACACCAGGGTGTCCAAATTTTAAGGATGATCCCTTAAAATTTCAAGGACTCTCCAACGACCAACGACTTTTAAAATCATAGGTAACTTGATAACGCTTGAAAACATGTTTGTTCGGATATTTCCCGATGTGGAAGTGAAATTCCGGGATCCACTGCTACTTAACACGAATTTTAAGCATAATTCTAAATTTTCCATGGTTTTAAAAAATTATCGTACATTTCCCAAAGACTGGACACCCTGTCTAATCCCCATGGCTTCAAAGAATATCTTTGACCGCTTTGATCCACTTTAGAGCTATGTGCTTCTTGATTAAAATGACTGAAATATGCAAATTATTCAGCACCGAAAAGCAATAAAATGCAATGAATAATTCAAATAGCTATTTAATTAATCTTAATAATAACAAACTTGCAAAATGGACTGGTTCCATCATGTTAATTTGATCCACAAATTCATATCATATATTGGCAAACCAAACCAAATTCTACTTTGCTTAAAATATCAAAGCACGTTTTACTGCAGTGTAGGCCGATTTAAACAAAATTTTGCAAATTTAGTGGCTGAGGTTTCTATGAAAGTGCAAATGAAGCAAATTTACTAAAAAACACATTCTAAATGACACTAAATCGCGACAGAGCCAAAATAAGACCGGTGGAGAGAGCGAAGTGTAAAACAATCGATCAAAGGAAAAGATCATATTCAAGCACAATTAAAAGAGTCATGCAGAGGAACTTTAATGACTAGCACATGAACAGCAATTAGTCTCTTGTTCTCATTTGCTACATTAATTGCTATGGAATGAAATGCCGATTATTTAAAAGACAGATTCTAGTTGCTATTCACATGGCAGCACAGAAATATCTATGCATGGCCCTAAGACTCCACCAATAATAAGATTTAGGGATCTCCGCAGAGAAAAGTTCATATGTTAAGTCAAGGATAGTGCTTAACTGGATTATCACCATGGATTTATTCCATTTGTGTATTTCACAGAATGTGCATTATGCACAAACATTCAAAATGGCGTTCGAAACTAGCCATTTACCTGCGCTCGCTAACACTACTGACAGATCACATTATGCCAATTAATCGGTGCTTAAATATTAGGAGATTTAGTAATCATTTAAGTTATCCAAACCCTTTCAATTTTTAGCAATCTGTAAGTTAATCCCATGCTTTTTTCCCCCCCCCCCCGTAGAATTAATTCGAACTTCCCAAATAAACACAAAAGTGTCGATTCCCGAAACCAGAAACAACGCTAATAAACGCGTCGTCTTCCGGTATTGCACATTTTCTGCGATGCGAAGTATTTCACGAAGAGCTTTTTAATGAAATACGGGAGAATTGAATTTACAATCGATAACCGGGGAAATATAAAATTTGGATGAGGAAAGAAAAATTGCAAAAGCGATGAAAAGGGTAACGAGAATTGGATACATCGTTGAGGCGTTGCCTCAAACAAGTTGCACGCTGCAACAGGTCGTTCGATCAGGTAAGAGTGCAGGAGTTGCAATTGCAGGAGTGAATGTGCGATTGCTGAAGGACGTTCGAAAGATCTGCGCATGATAGCAGACATAATCGGGCGCCTGCAAATCCATGCGGTTTGGCCCTGGGGGGCCAACGCAATGCAGCTCCGAGTGGATACTCCTCACCCTTACAAAATAATTCAAGAGTCTGGGGAGGGCCGCATGCACTGTGCATGCGCTACTACTACGTGCGGAGTTGCTTCAGGGATTCGCAAGAAGGTGTTTTTAAAGAATTTGCTTTCTTCAACAGCTCGTTGTCGCCGTAGCTACGAGCTCTCCATAATAACGTCTCCTCTATTATAACAAAATTGCAAATCAATTTGACGCAACGACAACAAAAGGCACAACTCATCTCTAGACATTTCGTAGCTGGCACAACACAACGACTCCCGGCCAGACGAAGCTCAGGGGAGGAAAGAGGACTAACATTCTGTTTTCAGAGGAACTATCCAAAAAATATCTTGAAACAACTGTGGACAATTTTGAAATTCACTTTCAGGAGAGTGACAATCAATGTGGCCAACTAGAGATGAGTGTGCATGGACAAATAATAATATATTGATAACTTACTGTAATTCATTTCCCTAAAACAGGCCGTCCGTAGGGTACTGATATACTCTTCCTCGACCTGGTCGTCCACCCTGCGAATGCTGTTCTTGTAATCTTTTATAAAAGTATCTTTTACATAATACGGTATCCGTAAGTTTTGCGTTTGGCGTTGAATAGAATATTTTCTGCAGTGGGAGAAACGATGAATGAAAATAACGAAAACGCCACGGGAATAAGTATCGGTAATAAGAGAATACTCACGCTGAATGTTGTAGGCTATATGGTGGCTCTGACATAAATAAGCTGCTGGTCAGTGAGAGGGCTATGAGTAATAAGATCGGCAGAAGTTGCAGAATGGCCGAATAGTTTGTCTGGATACAAAAATAAGACGTGTTAAAGCACCAATGACACAAGGACGCAAAGTCTAATAATCACTTTTTTGTGTCTAACCGAAATAACGGTGACGTACTTCTCTGTTTTCACTGTGGTTGTTATTTGCGGAATCACGATATCTGGCCCAGCGATTCCCTCGCCTTACATACACATTGCCATTGTTAAATGATCCACCTCCAAAAAACATACTGAACAATTCCTCTGCAGTCATCTCAGCTGGAAAACAAGACAAGTGTTAAAAATCTATTCACCTGCATTTACCAGTTTTTATCGGTCGATTTGCATACCCTCAAATCCTCTTGTATAATCATCATAACCACTACTTCGTCGGGCAGCGGAGCGAGTACGTTGCTCCTCTTCAGGCCCACAAAGGTCGTAACGTCTTCGTTTTTCCGGATCATTTAGGACCATAAAGGCATTGCCAATAGCTATGCGCACACGATACCGAATGTTAGGCGTGAATCTTTTCGGTCACACATTTTACAAATTGATAACTAGATACCTTTAAAAGCCTCTCCTGCGCCAGGGGCTTTATTTTTGTCCGGATGAAACTGGAGGGCAAGTTTCTTGTATTGTTTTTTCAAGTCATTTTCAGCGGCATCTTTTGTCACACCAAGGATTTCGTAATAATCTTTGCAGTGCTTAACCCTTAACATAATAAAGACAAATAACGTTAGTTAAACCTTGTTAAACCTCACTAAAAGCAATATTATAATATTTTTGTATGCCACTTTCGGAAATTATGACTACAAAATAGACAGCAAGGCAGGAATGTTTATGTAAAGATAGTGGGACGCTTGGTTGAATGGAATTTAAGTCACAGAGACATCTAACGTAAGGGCCTACCCATTAATGGGATAGCCTCATTTACATGTATGCATATCGGGAAAGCAACATCCCTACACTACAACTTGGTGTTGATCATCTCAAACTCTTTCACGTACTTTTTGACCGCATCTAATTGATCTTCAGTATATTCCTTTTTCGCTTCACC
Source organism: Ophyiulus pilosus (assembly GCA_033995625.1). NCBI lineage: Eukaryota > Metazoa > Arthropoda > Diplopoda > Julida > Julidae > Ophyiulus > Ophyiulus pilosus. The sequence goes on along the minus strand of JAUJYV010000647.1, from coordinate 5,488 downwards.
TTCTTTTGAAGCACCGTCGGCTTCACGTCCACCTGAAGCGCTGCGTTTCCGAACACCGAAGACCTCGCCGTTTTCCTTGGGATAGTCTCCATTGGGTGTTGTTGTCGTGCCGTTTAATTTGTTAAGAAGGTCCAAGAGATCTAAGGAAACGAATGCAATATTTTATTTTGAGTGAATTTGAGAAATGCACTATTCAAGGATGCAACAACTTAGCTTTTCAAGCCTAACTTCATACATTATATATTATTAATTAGTCAAGAAATCGTGAAATCAAGTAAACATAGAAATAACAATTTAAGGAATTGGCCAATCCGCTATCTTCCATTTAACTTCACCAAATGCAAACAGCGGGACTACAACCTTCGGACCGTTTAGCATTTTCGATTAGGGTCGAAAGCCATATATACGAAATCATGGCTGGAATCCCACCATTAAACACTGCCCTCGTTTCCAGAGCAATATTAAGTTAGCAGGGCTCACAACTAAATAAAACAGCACGATTTCCGAGAGGGTAAAAAATAGAATTCCGGATATTGCCACTTTTCAATTAAGAAATGAATTGCATATTGCGTAAGAGAAGATACTCGTTGGCTTAATTATTGAATTCGGATTAAAGATTGTGGTTGAACGATTTTACCTTTGGCCTGATCCGATGGATAAAGTCTTTCTGCTTTCTGAAGATATTTTACAGCCTTTTCTCTTAGACCATCATTAATAAATTTCTCGGCAAGAGCAATACACCTCTCACTCTCATCTCTATTGCCCTCCATTTTGGACTTTAAAGCGACCCTAAAAGTACATGTAACGATATCGTTTATTGGTCCACTCGACTTCACGAGAGATTTTTTAGCCAATCAAAATAGGACAAATATACCAGCTGATTCGAATTCTGAAAGCATGCGACGCGGTTATGAAGAATGTAAAGGCGCTTCGGCAACAAGAACCTCCATTATTTCTACCATTCAAGGCGCTTCCATGGAAAATGGTGCCAATTTTCAAATACTGTAGGCGCGAAAGGAGAGCATTTTAAGACACTTTTTACTGAAACATTTTTTTGCGCATTCAATAATCACAATATCACACTAATAGAAATGAAAGGCTCTATCAAACTGGCTCAACAATTCTTTGTGAATACTTTTGAAAAGATATAAAATGATTGTGGCAATATGTGCCCCAACTACAAAAACTATAAAATGATTGTGACAATATGTGCCCCAGCTAGAAAACTATAAAAAAATCTGAAATAAAATCGAACTTACGAAAACAAACAATTCAACACAATAATCATATGATCCGCAAGGAATTGTAAATAATTAAAATCGTACTATGAGACTAGGCTGCTTTCTGACTAATAAACCACCAAAAAGAACCATCAAGATTGGTGAAAACTCCCAACTAGTACAGAAAAGTAATTAAGGGTAAAGTAGCCAAATGGGAATAAGTTATCCAAAAATAGTACACAAACAAGAAAATAAAAAAATGTAATTTCAATAGCAATTTCAAACATATGCAATGCATATATAAAAATATGAACAATTAAAAAATACATAAATGTTATATACAAGAACTGTGACTTGTGAATGCAAAAAATAAACAATATGAATATGAAAACAAGAACATCTGTAATATGAGATCCACCCCGGATTTGGTGTAATGTTCCTAACCCCACATATTCGGCTACAATGTGATCTAATGGCTGGACATCTCCATTGTTATAAAAACTAGAATCATAAATGTCACTGAAGTTAGGTGCCATTCCTTCAGGGATGCTAAAAGATTTTAATGCCCTAACAGCTCGAATAACTTTGTAAAAGGAATTTAGAATCGTATTTCCATATAGGCGAGATGATGTTACCAACTGGGTGTTTCTGACCTTGAAATATACCCCTAAAAACCACAACCACAATATCTACAAAAACCTGATTACAAGTGCACTAATATGGAGGATTCCAACTTGAGTCCTCTACTCCTCGCAGACCATGGACCGCTGTGGGAGTCTGGTTATCAACGATGGTAATAAGGACTATCACCAGCATGGTATAAAACCCACTCCCACAACGGTATAGTGTCGTGTCGAGAACCTGAATCCGAAAAATCCCTAGCCCAGGAACGAGACAGACTTTTATAGAAAAACTGACGAAGCTTTATTTGAGTTTAACTCTCCGCACCGATTACAAAACTGGTGGAATAACCACGATGATATAGTATGAACTACTAGGTATGGAATGATGCATTATAAGAGGCTATTTTATATTGATTTCCGAGTGTATTGGAGACATGGTGTCAGATTTCATGTTTATAGAAATTTTTATTGTTTTATGATCAGTAGAAGACAGAGGGGTGAGACCCAGATGTTGTCAGGAATGTCCTTTGGCGGCAAGCCAGCTCAAATGGACCCTCACTGACCACAGTGGATGTCACATTTCATATCTTCAGAAAGAGAAACTGACCTCTTAAATTTTTATTGTTTAAAGACTTCAGCAGAAGATAGGGGAGAGACCCAGCTGTTGTCAGGATTGTCCTTTGGCGGCAAGCCTGCTCAAATGGACCATGGACTGACCACAATGGATCATCCCGCCTCATCTTCATCAATTCCAAGTCTGTGTGGGTGCTAAGTAAGTCTAGGCACTATATGATAAAAAAATGTCCGAAACAATAGACCCTAGTATCTCAATATTTAAATAAACTTACTTTTCTCGGAATTCTAGGTCACCAGTATCTCAATACCCCACCAACATTGCACAATGTTACACGCAAAACAACAAAAAATACTAGGTTAAAAATAAATGAGTTATTATGATGATAAACGCGAATAAAATTTCTAGAAAAAGATAGACTTGTGGAATAAAATGATTAACACTTGATAAGTTTTGAAAACTTTGAAAACTTTGACACATGCATTGAATATCTGAAACATTTTAAAATAGTTTGAAGTACAAGAAAATAGAATGTAAATGAATAAAGACGGGGCGAAGACTATCCCCAACAATGAGTATAAAAGGAACATGCTCAGTACAAATGTACCTTGAACAAGAAATAGTAAACAAAGATGCAAATGCAACTTTCTGCATGGTTTAGGCCTTTTGTGGTTGATCCTCGTGTGGGGGTCCCGAAGCGACAGCTCTGGTAAAGAGGCGTCCTGCCTTGTCCTCTTCATCTGGAGGGCCCCTTCTGCGAGATTGGCTTCCTTGAGATAGTTGGTCGACTGGATTGCATCTACTGGTCTTCTTTTTCTTGGACCTACGATTGGCCCTTCGCTTTGGCCATTGTCGTTGTTTGGCATCGCCGCCTGGCTGCATAGCATTGGCCTGCCCATTGGAATATATAGGGATTACAGTTGGAGGACGATCCTTGGGATCCATGGTCCATGATGCCCACTTGGATGGCGATGGAGGTGATCGGCTAGGCCTGGTCACGCACTCCTTGGGTCGGACTGGAAAGTACGAAGCAGCGGTTGGTCGTGATACATGCACACTAATCGGCATGGACTTGATGACATCATCTGCTGGAATCATGTGCCGAACATATGGTACAGGCTCGTCGCGTCCGGCAGATTCCATGGGTGCAGGTGAAGAAGGGCAGTTAACCAATTGAATGGTCCTAATACCTGGAAGGGGAAGAACATAATTGGGAAAATTGCTAGGAGGGATATTTGGCAGGTATAGTTTTAGTTTCCATACCTTTACTGATCCGCTCCAGCACAGGATTTTCTATAGGACTCTCATTGCCTATGACAGAATGCAACGATTCTATGGCCATAGGAGGTCTGTACATCCTCAGTAGATCATCAATATCAGCAGTCGTTAGTGAAGATGATGGCAGTGTCATGTTAGATCCTGGTTCATCTGAGCCACTACATAGAATTGACATATTGGGAGACAAATCAATGTAAAATTCAGGATCAATTACTTCTAAGGTAATTACAGATTCTTAGCTACTAACTCTGTATTGATAGTTGTCTGCGCTATGGCATTCGGCGATTTCGCAGTCGTCTTCTGTTGTGTTAGGGACAACAAAGGTTCCAAGATAGAGATATCAATCAAATCACCTACTTCTGGAACTGGGGATGACGTAAGCCGGTCCCTGGTTGCTTGTTTTATCGAATTAAAAGCTACTTGAAGGGCAGCAAAAGCTGGCAGCACTTTTTTCGTAATTTCTTCAGTCAAACCAGCAATGGTTTGTCGCAATGCCCTTAATTCCTCCAGTAACACATTGAGTTCTAATACTATTTGGTACATGTTTCCATTGGGACGACGCAAATCAACTTCAACGTCCTTACCTCGAAAGTCTGTTGAAGTCCCGTCTGCTGACTTTTCTGTATGTGGGGCCTTTTGGAAAGCCAACTTTGACAACAGGCAGTTTGATTTCTGTATCATTCGTATGGCGTCCATTTGCAACTGCATCTGGGCCTTGTAGGAGAAAGACGTGTTGGATTGCGGCGGGGTCCTAAGACTTGCCAGCGAATCCTCAATGCTCTGTGGTGTTTGAGTCCCCCGACTCGCATATTTAGGCGCAATGGAGGATATCCTCTTTTCGGGAGGATACATCCCTACACTATTTTTCACCGGGTATTGATGTGGGGTAACTGGAATATTGGCCCCTATATTGGCTTCAAGAAGCCTGATATCTTTATGCCTACCTTCAGGATGGTACGTATCACTAGGAACACTGGTGGACCAACCTTCAGTATTTTCTTTGAACTGCCCACTGGAATCTCTGCTCCTGGATGGTGAACGGCTCCGGCTTCCTGTTCCATAACTTGCCATTCTCTCATTCTTATCCTCCATGTTAGCTTCAAAATTAAATTATTTCAAAAAAAAAAAAAAAAAGAGAGAAAAAAAAGCTCAACAGACTGTAAAGGGCATCCGCTCAATGTTTTATTCCCCCATTAAGAGTCATAAAAGATAGGGCCCCCAATAATCCCATTGCAGAGGTTGAAAAGATACAAAAAAATTATTGCACAACAAGATGGGGTGTGAACTTTAAACATGTGCATAGGGTGATTTGATTTGGGGTGGTTGAGGCAGTATGATTGGCCAGTAAACGAATTGTTTATGATAAATCATAAACTTTAAGGCGGGACAGGAGTTTCAATTGGAGGCAAAAAAAAGCATTCCCAATTGACCCTCAACTGGACCACAGAAAGGAATTCGACTTCAAAATGGGGAAAATACTTATACGTTTCAATAAACTTACTTTTCTATGAATTTTAAGGTCACTAGCGTCTCAGTATGGCTTTTCTTATTTAATTAAAATGTGACAATCCTTCAATGAAATATGACACGATATTTCAAATATTTTAAAGGATTTCCTACCAGATTGTTTTGTATAATATTGAATGTGCAACCTGAATTTACATTTTAAGTTAAAATACAGTGGAACCTCGCTTAACGAGCACCTCGCATAACGAACAATATAAATTTTTAAAAAATGACTCGCTTAACGAGCGTTTGTTTCGCATAACGAGTGACGTGGATAGGGGAATCCC
>JAUJYV010000646.1:0-32665 GCA_033995625.1 Ophyiulus pilosus | reverse complement strand
TTGTACCTGTAACGACACGAATTGACAAAGTCTGCTGACAACTGCTAAATGACCCGGAAACTTCACGAAATGTCTGCACATGTCACACATTCTTTTAGTTTACATGTCAACGCTCAATTTGCATGCCGACACATGTTTCTCGTTATGTCAAATTTCCACACTTGGACCATTCAACGAACTTTCCGGTCTTACCTTATACATGTATATATTAAGTCGGCTTCTAGTCAGATCATGATTAGTTACAATCACTGCAATTACAGGGCTATATATGCAGATGTCCCCAAGAATTGTTACATATTATTTTTCTGAATCACCTGTTCTAAATGTTGTCGTAAAGCAGAAAAAAAGGGTTGCAATGAAGTGCCTTTGTTGATTATAATTATATCTAAAATATGGCATCCACGGGGTATGACTACAAACAATTCAAATTTTAGTTCACCTTTTTGGCATGACAATCATACGAGGCACAACAATTTGGAAAAGTAGTTTCAGTTTCTGTTTCAATTTTCCAGCAACTTGGAAACACCGTGATGGTGGAGTTGCTTTATGAGGAGGCCAAGCGAAACGTATTGAGTGGAAGATACCCCTGTGATCAAGCCAATGCTGAACGTTTAGCAGGAATGCAGACACGCATCGAATTGGGAAAATTCGATCAAGATATCCACACTCCCGCATTTTTCAAGTAACTTTCATCTAAAATCTAGCCGCATATGTATTTATTTCGGATGTTAATTTGGTTGCTGTCGTTATAGGGCAAGACTGAGTTCTTTTCTTCCACTCTACGCTTGCAAGTCCAAACGCACTAAACTTTTCAACTTCGGCTCTAAAACTGGCATCGAATACAAACTGCTCCTACTATTCCGTGGGCTTCAAGATGACGTCTCGCAACACGCCATCATGATGCAGTACCTGGATTTTTGCTGGAGCCTGCCTTATTACGGAAGCGCCTTTTTCATTGGTCAGTTGGAGAAACCTGCAAGTGGCCTAGCTGCCTTGATTGGCTATCAAGATATGCCAGTGAACGTGGCCATTAATTCTGAGGGAGTCAGCATTGTATCGCCAACCGAGGGGGTGAGAATCCTGATATTTCTATTCAAAACAACTTCTAGTTACAACTTAGAATTCACATTAAGGGTAAATTCCAGAACACTGTTTTAAGAAATGTCTTCAATTATAAAATCTATTATGAGTTTTTCAGCTGGTATGCTGTGAATTTTCCAATAAATTCTAATTATATTTTAGATAAATCTCTGATGATGTACCATAACAATTTTAGTGCCTTATTTAGTGCCCATGACAATTTTTAAGCTTTGTTTAGTGTGCTTTGAGTTGAAAAAGGATAAAAAACTTTGTGTTTGAGTGAAAAAACAGTGAATGCTGTGATAATAAGGGCATTTTATTGACAAAGACCATTTTTTATTCAATTTAAAACCCGATTTTGAAATAAGAAACACTATTGTAAATCATTTTTCTGTCGTTGATCAACAAAAAGGGATAAAAATATCTTCTTTTAAGCGAAACTTAGCTAATTGTCAATAAATTATATCACCTGTTCACCCCTTCCAAATATTTTTGTTGTCCTGTGAAAATTAGGCTGGGGCCCCAGTAAGAGCCAACTTAAGGCGTTCTTCGGAACTGGGGTCCAGTCAGTCTATCGTCCTTTCTGTCATCTGAACCTAACCCTGTTGGCCCTGTAGACCCTCTACAGGACCAACTTGCAACCGGTTGGGCCCTTTTTAGCCTTAGTCGCCTTTGGGCAACATTTACTATCTCATATTATATATTACTTGATTTTGTAAAACATGAACAACCAGCAGATTGCTCTCCATTTTATTTGATGCAGTGTCTTATAAATTCATTTTCTACATTCAGAGCTATGTCTTATTAGGCAACTTTCTCTTTGTTAAGCTTTGTATGTGTCCCGAATGATTAATTGATAACATTTTTATCAATTAGGAAGTTCTGTTGGGTCTCCAATACAAAGATTTGTCGTGGGACTCTGCACGTCCAGATCAGGAAAACAATCCAGACTGTCTCCCTTGCTTATTTTTGCAATTCCAAGTGCTCGAAAGGGGACAAAAGGTCTTTAAAGTTCTGCAAGTGTTTTCAAAGCAGGTAATCTTAAGGGATCTTAAGGGTATTTTCATGCATGATTGGAGAGTTTGCTGAAATTAAAACGGTTGGGCTACACATTATTGCAGGCCATATTAATGGATGCCATCATATCATCATTTGTAAGGGCCTTACGTCGGCGGTCATGGGATAGGGATGAGGTTGATGACAGCTCGGCCACAACGCCTGGTGATTGTACTCCAGATGCCGATGGTATGGCATGATACAACTACACTCTGCTTTGATTTTAAATCTAGTCAAATAATTTCCAAATAAAATTAGCCTCTACAAATGGCACATGTATAGCTCGGTATTCTATTCTTTTCAGATGCCCAGACTCCATTAACAACATCCAGTCTGTATGGATCGAGTTCTAATGATACAGATACCTGTTTACCATCAAAGCTTCAACGCCTTTCTTTAGCCACATTCAATGAGGATGGTAAGTTTAAAATTAATTTTGTATACCATAATGGCTTCTTGACATTACCCGTACATGTCAGCTGCTTAATTAGCTCGTTGCTTTTTTAAAGGCGATTGCATCAAGTTAATGGGTTCATGGGCATTTCGATAGACCTGATACTCAAACTACATCACCTTCTGTATTTTTTATGCTTGAAAAGTCCAAATCATCATTCCTTAAAAACAAATTTCCAAAGCGACTTTCATAAATCAAATTTTAACATTTGTATTATTCCATTTTACACACTGCTCTGTTGGTTTCATTCGGTGAATCACACACATAATTTATTTGTAAGTAAACATTCACAAGTACTCGAGGAGTACATGTAATCGCACTCAATAAAAAAAAATTGTAAAAAGATGAATGAAAAATGTTTGTAAGCTTCTTCGAGTCAAATTTTTAATGCAAGCTTGATGTGTTAGGCGCACTTGAACTTTCTGACTATGTATGCAGTCTTTGCTTACTAACACTCCATTGATTTTCACTAATTTTAGTTAGTCTTTCTTTAGTTTTAAGTTTTAGTTAAATACGTATGCCACATACTTGAATGATTGAACTAAATATATTTTTTTCTAATATTAATTTTTAAGGGACGTGTCTGAAGTCCCATCGTGTTTGAATGAAACAAACATTGGATTTATTCAAGCTATAATGCAGGTATATGCCGTTAGTGATAGATATATTTTTGAAAGTTGAATTCAAATATGGATAAAGATATATAGAACTTTCCATTTTTGTGTGTGCATGAACTGGAGTTACGTTTGAGATCATTTATGATTAGAGAAGTTGTTTAAAGCTGGTACTGCATACATCTGCAGAGAACTTTTTATTGTATCATCTTGATGCACAAATAACACCACAAGGAAATTTATTTTTTATTTTATTTTACTCAGAAAATAACGTTTACAACAGTATATAAAGTTATTACAAGTTTTAACTTGTTGTTAAATACTATGACAGATTTAAATATGAAATTAGTGGGTCGTGCATGCAAATTTATAAGGATGAACACGTTTTGTATTGCTTGAGTTATACTAACTTCACATGGCTTACAAAATTAATGTCCATTTACCAATACTTCAATGCTAAATTGTGCCAATATAGATTTCATGTGTATATTACCTACTGTTAAATAAAATAAGCAATAATCTAATAATTGAACACCAATAAACGGTAGCATCCCAATTTTAGAAATTGATTTTGGTTTCTTTCGGATTCTTTTATTCATTAAAAAACAAATGAATTATTTGAAAAAATTTGAGGTATTATAAGTTGTACAATTAATCATTTCTAAAAACAAAAAATCAGAGCAATGCTGTGTTTAACCCTTAAATAATTTACAGTCACAGTGGCCTTACAATTAAAAAAAAAGAAAAAACTTGAGTTGTAAATGCATGTGTAATCTACATGTAGGTCCTGCCATATTACACAGTTTATAAGTTGTTGAGATCTTAAATGGAATGTACAATTTAATTTATTCTGAGCCACAGTTTTTATTTAAAAGTTTCAATTCATGCATGCATTCACACATTACCATCCATTCTCCAATTAACAAAAGTGATTTTAAAGCCGATACCGACAATGCGAAATTTCTGTAAATGTGTCTGTGCTTTTAGAAATGGTTTTATTGCAAAGCATTACTTTGTGGAAATAAGTCGTCCAACAGGGAACTATGACAAGGTTTTCCACAGAAAATGTTCTCAGTCAGGCAGACAATTATTTTTTGAAAAATGATTAAAAAAATATTAGCCCTTCTGAAGTAGGGATTGACTAAAATTTGAATTACAAATAAACAGGAAAATTGTACGTCGTTTCGTATTATTCTACATGCGGTAATACACGTTTTATGGTTAAAACTTTCCAAAAACACATTTTTTACATTGTTGGTATTGGCTTTAAAGTCACCTTAAACACACATGATTGATATGCATACATTACAACATTCCTCAGAACATTTAACAATTGAAAGATCATATCTTGAAGCCTTTTGCACTGCTCGGCATTTGATACCAAATATAATTATCATCACTATTACTTTCAGTCTCCATTTGATTTTCTGCAATACTAATGTTACAAATGCCGTTTGTAATCGAAGAGCAATTAACGCCTGCGCTCGTATGTGTAGAATTCCTCATTGGACCGTTTGCTCTTGGGCTTTCGTAGATGTCAAAATTCATCTTTCTATTGTTCGGATTAGATTCTGCATTGCCGTTGGGAAGCAGGGCGTTCAATGCTATTGCAGGCACTTGAGACTCTGTTGTTTGTAACTTGTAAATGACAGTATGACCTCGCTCAGGTAAACTGTAGGATGATTTTGGAAGAAACCAGTTCACTTGGCAATCACGTTTCATTTCTAGTAGAACCGTTACATTCATTGGAGATATAGGAGGCCATACAACTGCATTGGACGTTATATACAAGGTCCGAAACATCTGTGCTAGTTGACGGTATGATACGGATTGATCTGATAGTGGTAATCGACATTTAGTCTGATCTACAGGTATTTCAACCGGTAGCTCGATACAATGGACCTCTCTAGGAGTAACGGGTGTAGCTCCTAGGATGACTGCAATTCTTCGCACATTATGAAGAATGGTTTTCAGGTTAGTGAAAAGATCGGAAAATGTTTTTCCAAGCTTGCACAACTGGATTTCCTTTTGTCTCGTCTTTGCGTTTATCACATTTGTCACCTATACGGGTATAAATCAAAATTAATTAGAAAATTGCACTACACAACAATGCTAAACTTAAAAAAGTAGCCAATGTTTCCGGGGTTACGTTTCGATCACCAGATTATTTTTTTTGCAATGCACTCAGTTGCTAAAATTGTACCCAGCTTATTTTTAAAATAATCACTGCAATTTTATGTGGCAAACAATACGTCAACATTCATGCAGGATAAACGTTAATAAAACGTACTGATACTATTCCTTTTCCACGTGCATTGTTTATGTTAATTGGCATGGCCCATATGCTTGACATAGATACTTAAAACCAACTTTAGTACAAGAAACCGTAGCACTTCAGTTAATTGATTAACTTTTTTTTTTGAAATTTTAAGAAATGGATTGAATCCTAAACTTACCTGTTTCATTTCTGATTCCTCTAATTGAGCACACGTTTTTAACAACTGATCGAATGGTTCGGGAATTTGCTCTCGGTGATACAATATGTGTTTTATGATTCCACTAACCATTTTATAACATAGATCAGAATTTACGGCGAAGTCCAGCTTCAGATTTAATATCACCGGCTGAGCATTTTTACTACAATTTTTCAATTTTTGACTCATTTCAAAAGCTTTTAACTACGATTAGAAAAGAGCGGGCTGTAAACTCAGCAGAGAACGACAATGGCGTTGTGCAGACGATGGGCTTTGTATTAAAACACGCCGATAATCGTCAGAAAGTAAGCCGATAGTCAACACCTACAAGGCTCTGTAAAAAGTCCAGAGGGGCAACCATAAATCACATCAGAAATTCTCCAAACTGCACGCATAGATTAGGCATCAGATCAGTAATCAACAGCAGCTACAATTGTATTATTTAACCACTTCATTTTAGAAATTTGAAAATTACGTGAATTAAGTAAGATCGTGATTTACTAAATTACTCGTCTACATCCAGTTTTTAGAAATTATTTGTGGTGGCGCCTTAACTTGATGACGTTCAAGCCTACGATTCCTACAAGGCTACGTACGGATCAGATCCATCTGTTTTTCCGCGAACGTTGGAACGTATCAATATGGCTGGTGTAGATATCGGTCTTATTTGGGATGAATTTTCGTCAAGTCTTTCACGGTTCTTAGATTTATCGGATTCATCAGATATTATTCAGTAAGCACTTGCATTCATAGTTGACAATCTATTCTACTTTACTACCTGCTTGTGTGATTTGACTGATTGCATAATATGGCATAACATGCTCTCCATAACACCGATAACCACGTATCTATACACTGAAAATTTATTTACTGTATTTTAGATATTTAAGAAGCATCGAAAACGATAATGACGTGGAGGACTACCTATGTGGATTGTTAGATAAAAATGATCCAGATCACAGACAATTTATTACTACATTTATGTCAAAATGGAAAAATGGTAGAGTATCTAATTTAATAGGGGAAAAAATGTATAAATTGCTTTCTTTGGTGTATACTGTTACCTGTTTTTGAACAGGTGGCAAACACATCCCTCTGTCAGTTCCTGCAAATGCCCACACCTACAAAAAAGCAGATTATAAAGAAGAATCCACTGGGGCACGCAGAAGGTCTAAGGAGAAAGGCGTTTCTTCAGAATTGTGCCGAGTTGATCAAACTGTTGAAAGTCCTGAAGTAGGAAAGGAAAGCGGTAGTAAGACTAGCAAAAAAAAAAAGTTTGTGCCCCTATACAGCGAAGAGGGTCGAGCAAAGTCCATCATCCAATTAGCTGGAAGGCATAAATGTGACTGTCAAGCTGCAAAACATAAATTGATAAATAATTGCTTAAGTTGCGGACGGATTGTCTGCGAACAGGAAGATTCAGGACCTTGCCTCTTCTGTGGAAAATTGGTAGGAAAACATAAAAACATCATTTTATTTGATTTTGTCATTCATTTCCACATTTCAAATTTGTAGGTATGCACAAACGAAGAACAAGAAATTATTGACCGCAACTCCAAGACAAGCGCTCAACTATATAAAAAATTAATGGGTGGTTTAGGTGCACCTAAAGACACGTCTTTAACTGAAAATAAGCGATTTCAAGTTGCTGTTGAGCATAAAAATAAACTTCTAGAATATGACCGCACAGTGTAAGTCAAATCAATTATTTTTAGACATAATTGATGTTTTATTATATTTGTGATGTTCACTTCCATGTTAAATGATATTTTAAAAGGTTTCATTTATCGTAATAGTGAGAGAAGGACAAAGGTAATTGACGATCAATCTGATTACTTCACTTCGGACAATCGTTGGCTAAGTAAAGAGGAAAGGGATGCTGTTAAAAAGCGTGAAGATGACATTGATGCTAAAAAAAAGGCATCACGAAAAACCACTAAAGTGACTTTCGGTACATTATTATTTCAAAAGTTGCCTTTAATTTTAATTAATTTTAATAGATGTTTACAAAATTTGCTTATTCGTTTTTACAGATTTTGCTGGAAGGCAAGTCTTGGAAGAAAAGGAAAACTTTGATTATAAAACTGAAGACGAAATTCAAGCTGATATACAGAATTATATTAACCGTTCAGCTTCAGATAGCAGTGGTGGATTAAATCCAATGGCTGCTGATCTTCCAAGACCTGTAGTAAGCAATAGGCAGAGGTTTTCATTTTATAATGGTTACAGTAGAGGAAACAAAACTAATTCATTTTTTAGCAGTAATCTTATCAATCATCTCCAGTCTTACAAAATGGTATTTTTTATCTTTTGAATTCAGTATGTATCCAATGCATTACCTGCCAAAAAGCATCATCGAATAATTTCGTCAGATGACAATAAAAATAAGAGCCGTTTACAAGACCGAGAATTGCAAGAAATGTCTGATGCCGGCTGGGCTCTCAGTCTTCACCAGCCATATGCATCTCTTCTAATTTCTGGCATAAAAATGTTAGAATATTTGCTTTTAATATAAGATAACGGTTCAAGAAGTGTGGGTCTGCATTAGTTATGTTGAATTTTTACTTGTACTTCAGGCATGAAGGACGAGTCTGGTATTCTGCTTTGCGTGGACGTCTGTGGATAGCATCAACAGCTAGGGAGTTTGCACAAGCTGAAATACAGCAGATAGAGAACAGTTTGCGGATTTTGAGTGGACGTAAGCTAGGCATTTATTTTCTTTTAGATTTTAAAATGGTTAAAACGTTTTCTGCTAGAATCGCTCTTTTATTACAGGAGATAACGTCGTTTTCCCTACTGTATATCCCGCTGGAGCATTACTTGGTTGTGTAGATGTGATTGATTGTTTGCCTCAAGAGGAATACCGAAAAAAGGTTGGGTTTAAAATTGAAGTACGGAACAAATTTTGATATGATAGGGTGTGTAATATTTCAAGTGATATGTAGTATATCTCTAAATTGTATACCGAACACATTTCAAAAAGTTATAGAAGCAACCATTTCGTAAATTACATTAAAATTTGATAGAAATATAATCATGAAACAAGGTACGACCCTCACTGAGACCGCCGCCGACAAAATTTTAAAAAATTGTGCACAATTCCAGACTATTATCATAACACTTGTGTCTAATATTATAAATTGGTGTTTTTGCATAGTATCCAGACGGTGAATCTGAATCGCCATACGTTTTCATCTGTGAAAATCCTCAAGAGCTGATAGTCAAATTTCCGGTGAAAGGGAAACATAAAATTTGTGAGTAAAACTTGTCGTATAAAGATGGGTAGTGTATTTTTTCTGCAGTAAATTCACGGAAGTTGGTATCTAAAGCTTCCCTAATGCATGGAATGAGTTATCAAGCCATGTTTCATAACTATAAAAAATAAGGAGGAATATTTCTTTAAATAACATTTATTGCAAGCTTTTCCATAAAGTTGTATAGATTACTATTTTATTTAATTGAATATGGTTTCATAGTGATTTCTCAAGTAATTACATTTATTTATCGCCTTGGAATGTTTTTAAACAAGTTATTCATTTTTATTTGTTAAATACATGCAAGTATCATTGATACGTATTTTATTTTATATTTAGATAAATTAGATTCAAGGATTCATGACGCTGCCAAGAAGACCATAAAAAGAAGTCCCGTGTAATTATGCTTAAATAAATGAATAGAATGGGTATTTCAAGTTTGACTCTGTTCATCCAGCACCAACCAGGTAATCCATTCGCGGTACTCTATGTGTTGACTGTTACCAATCAAGCTTGTTGTTTCCAAGACATCCATTTCTTCTTCTGTGAATGGTTCACCTAACATATCGCATTGTAATATACCAAACACATCGTGCGTTTTAGAAATAGTAATGCAAGAATCACAGGGTCACCAATTTTTGTGCCAAAGCTGGGTTTTGTGACCATGTAGAAATGACTAACATTTTAATTTGTAGCGCATTTTGGGATAGAACGTGATAGATCATAAAATCAACAAAGTTAACAGCATTAAAATTGGTGACCTTGTTTTGGGTTATGGTTCCCTACCAGCTGTAATAAGGTAATGCTTAAGCTCATCCCAGGTTAAATAGCCCTTGTTGGTGTTATCTAACTTAAGGCAAGATTTCAAAAGCTGGTTATAAGTAGCTGATGGGTGCCTGTAATAAAAAGTGGGATTTTTTAAAAAATTCTTTTAAAATTGTACTGGTTTCATACAAATCTGGAATCCTTTATTACCTATTATCTTCAATAATCTTTGTTACGATAGGTAAGAATTTGTCCAAATGGATGTAGCTAGTTGGTTCTTCATCTTCCACCTGAGATGGTAAAATTTTAATGTAGATCATGGTCATGCAAGTTTAAATTTAATTTGGTCTTTAATAGTACCTCTTCAATGATGACCTTTAAATCTGCTTCACTTGGACAACAGCCCAGGGACCGTATAATTGTGCCAACCTCCCTGAAATTCGAATTATTAATTTAGTGTTGCTGCGAGACTTAAGTTTGGTACAACCCGGACTTTTCGTTTATTAAGAAATTTCACGCATTCCAGACGAAACTTTAAATTGTGAGTTGTACCAAATTTGTCTCACAGCAGTACGCTTATTTTAATAATTATTTTGATGAAAGTGCAACCTTAATGCTATAGTAGGCTACCTTATATCAACTGAATTGTTGCTTTCATGATCGAATGTTTTAAATGCTGCAATTATCTTTTTCTCTAATTCCTCCCTATGGGACTCTGCAATTATTGAGAGTGGTGTGTTAAAGTAGGAATTTTTGGTTAACATCATTGATGACACTGGGATACAGTTGGTTGCTCCTTGGGCCATCAGAGTATTTTGATCATTAACATATTTTTTAAATTGCCGTGGCATTTCACCTGAATTAAGAGGATCTATCCTGGCACTTGCCTGAAAACAACTACAGAAAACCACAGACAAGATAGCCAACCCAGGTCAACAATAGCGTCACCACTAAAGCCACCCAGCTCGCTAACCAAATTTTAAAGGTCCATCTACCCAAGTCAGTGAATAAAAAATCGTTTTCTTTCCTGATTATTTTTTTATTTATTTATTTTTTTTAATAGAATTTCGTTAAAAGCATTTACACACGACCGGTTCGTCGTAACTATGAATGCCAGTGGAGGCGGTTCAGAGATGTCCCAGTAGAAAATCTACTGCACTTTATTCAAATTAACTGCAGTATTTTTGCAGTAAAGTGCAGTTAGCATGGCAGCATTTAATAAAATTAATGCAAATATTTTTCCATTATGAATGATTGTAAAACAGCATATTTTTGCAGTAAAAGTTCAGTTCCTATGACAAAATTTGCTGTTTTTTGTTTCATTAGAGTTTGAGCCATCCAACGTTAACGATAACGAGAAACAGCGCTGGCGGTATGGAATGTCAAGTACTACCCTACGCGAAGCCTGACATTTAATGCCTTTGTGGGCTTCCCGCGCTGCTTCTCGTTAACGTTATCGTTTCGTTATCGTTGGATGGCTCAAACTCTCTATTACATACACCAGAAAAACTGCAATTTTATAATATGGAGCCCTTTTTTCTGCTGGGACATAACTGAATATAATGTGTAAATGGGCCTTAAATTCTTCAGCTAGCACCATCTACACATCCATAATTAGTATCTTCCAGCATAAATTACTGATTGCCATTTTAACACGATTAACCAATAATTAACACTTTCCTTTAGCGAAGTTCTCCATACTGCTATTAACGCCTGAGGCACGTGCGACCACTATATGGTTGTCAAGGACGCGGGAACGCCTACTCCTTAGCAACGAGCACTGGTGACGTCGATGCATTTGACGTCATCAATGTCCCGGATCGAAGCCGCTCAGTCGCCATCTTGTTATATCCAAGTTTGAAAGAAGGATCGTGCGTCGCGCTTGATTTTCCATGAGTTTTGTTTCGTTTTTGTAAGTGAAGTACAAAGTAAGAAACGTTTTAAATATTTGATTATTGTCGGCGTTTCGCCAAGCAACAACAATATGAGCGACACTGATCTCAATAAACTCAAGGTGGTCGAATTACGAGCGGAATTGAGTTCCAGGGATTTGGACACCAAAGGAAACAAAGCGGCTTTGGTGAAGCGTTTGCGGGAAGCGATTAATAAGGAAAAAGGAATTGTTGGAGCAGGTAATAATGTTGTGAGAGCGTTACTGTATGTGTTTAGGGACGAAATTATCATTTTAAATAGTCCGATATTATTTTTGTACGCTAATTTTAAAAGTATGGATGCGGTAGCGCTACCCACGCCATGCTTTAGGCCTAAGCCAAAACTAAGACAATATCAAATTTCTATATCAGTTTAGACGTTGATTTAATAACGTTGTACCGTGACAGCTAGTCGCTACAGTACAGACACAAAATTCGTGCAGTTTATTTATTAAATTCGCACCGGTTAGCTCTTAAATGGTTCTTGGGGCGTGCAAGTTAAGCCTAACCCAAGCTTTCACCTGGAAAAGCAACCGATAATCGGGGCTTGGAAATGGTGTTTTAATAACGTACTATTTAATTAGTTGACCTTACGAATGGAATTATAATGTGCCTAGAACCTAGATTTTCGAAATTATATTTGAGCTTCGCTAGCCCCGGGTTGACCTTGGTTTGGCATTGTTAAGTAATGACATCATTGCTGTGTAAAGCGGCAATTTTACCCGCCAAATATTTTTAATGCCAAACCAGTGATCTCCACAAAAAATAACTAAATAATAACAAATTCAGATTGTTGTATACCCTTCGACTTATTCTATTGAATAAATAATCATTGGTGCATTCAGATTATTGAACTATTTACTATTCATTGCTTTGTGTAAATTTGGTTGGTGAGCTTGTTATGATGATTCTAATCATTTGTCTTCTTTTCCCATCAGAAATATAATGGTGATATTATTTATAATCTGAACAAGCTAATCCAACCGTATATTGATACTGAAATGTGGAATTAACGTTTTTGACAAGCAATTTAAACAACTTTATTGTTTTACCCTAAATTAGAAGTTGCAAATGAAGATGCTGACGAAGGAGATGGAGATACATCACAGGATGAAACGTTGGACACGACTGCGACAGAAATTCCCGCTGATGTCGAAGAACCTGCCAAGGCAGCAGTTCCCGAGAAGAGCAGTAAGGCTGAACCCGTTAAGAAAGATACTCCTAAAAAGGAATCTGCAAAGGTTGAGTCGCCGAAGAAAGAAACCCCAAAGAAAGAGCCAGCCAAGGCAGATACCCCGAAGAAAGAGCCTGTGAAGATCGAGTCACCTAAAAAAGATCCTCCCAAGGTAGAGACCCCTAAGAAAGATTCTCCCAAAGTAGAACCTGTCAAGAAGGATTCACCGAAAATTTCTTCTCCAAAGGCTACCACGCCTAAGAAAGAAGCTGTTAAAGTTGAAACACCCAAAAAAGATAGTCCAAATGCAGAGGTTAAAAAGGAGCCTGCTGTGGTCGAGAGTCCCAAGAAAGAAACACCCAAAAAAGATAGTCCAAAAGTAGAGGTTAAAAAGGAGCCTGTTGTGGTTGAGAGTCCCAAGAAAGAAACCCCCAAAAGTGACTTGCCCGAGGAATCTGCTAAAGAGGAAAGCCCTAAAAAGGAAACTCCTACCCCTGTTAATGATACACCTCAGGAAGACGGCAAACCTGGCTTGGAGAAATCGGAAGATGTAGCGATGGAAGTTAAAGAAGAGGAGAATGCTGAGGGCAGTGAATCGGCCAAGGCTGAAAATGGAGTTGAAGTCAGCCAGGAAGAAGCACAACCCATGGAGGTGGAAGGCAATGCCGATGCATCTGAGAAACCCGTGCAAGGAGAGAAGAGGCAAAGATCTGGGTCTCCTTCTCCTGATAAAAAGAAGAAAGGCTCTCATTCAAGGGATAAGAAAAAAGCCCGCTCCCAAAGCCCATACAAAGTGGTGGAAGATGAGGATGACACCTTTGATGATAACTTGCTCACCTTGGACACATACAACTCTGATTTGAATCTTATTATTGACAAAACCCGGTATGCTGCTGCACCGCTATCCAATGACGGATTTGGCTTCATGTGGGCAGGCGCTCGAGCCACATACGGTTTTAAAGAAGGGAAAGTTGCATTTGAAGTAAAAGTCATTAAGCATTTGGAGGCAAGACGTCTACCAGAAGATGAGCCGAACCCACACGTCATCAGAGTTGGGTTTTCTGTCGCGGAGTCTACTCTTCAGCTTGGTAAGTAACAGTTGTGATATTGAGTATGGGGCATATTTTTTTTTCAAAAAAAATTGTTGCGTAAGAGTGACAATCCCAGAAAAATGTTTTGTTAGCACAAAAAACAGTTTCCAAATTATTTAGCTTTCCTAAATTGAATTTTTATATTTCTAATTTTTAAAGATCAATAGCTTACCCAAGTAAAGTTCACCCTTGGGTGTTATCAGTGAATTTTAAAAGTAATAAAGTCCTCATTAGGTATTAAGTGTAAAAGGGTCCTTATCCCGAGAAGTTTGAAAATAGATAACCTTCAGCTTTAGTCAGTCCTTCAGACAACTGACCTTGATATGATGTCATTTCTACCGCCTTCGTGAGAAGCTAATGTAAATACCAACTTGTCGACAAGAACTAGTTAATAATATAAATAAAATAGTTATGTGATGCTGGATTGAATTGGTGCAGATTTGCTATCCAATCAGATTGATGTTTCATATATTCATTCTGATCCGGGAAACGTCTGCTAAATTAAAGTGACAGACAATAGGAATTAGGAGCATTTGATACTCTTGAAACTCGTTGAATGTTATACAAATTCTCTCTTGTTATAATTTTGTTTTATTATGATTTGACAAGTCTACAAATACAGTTTTTCCTTAATTATTTAGGTGAGGATCCATTGTCGTATGGTTACGGTGGGACTGGCAAGGCATCATGCGACTGTCAGTTCAAAGACTATGGTACAGAATTCAAAGAGGAAGATGTGGTTACTGCTTTCTTGGTACGTAGGAACACTTGCTTATTCAGCTGTGCAGATTTGCTATCCAATCAGATTGATGCTATCTATATTCTTTCTGATCCGGGAAACGTCTGCTAAATTAAATTCACGGTCATTGAAGATTAGAGGCATTTTATACTCTGAAATTCTGTGAACGTTATACATGTAGACAAACTAAACTAAGCTGATACAATTATGTAATATTAAGCTATTTTCTATACTCATGTTTTTCCTTTTCTTAGAATCTCGATGTTGATCCACTTGAGATTTCGTTTGCAAAGAATGGAGAGCACCTGGGCATTGCGTACAGTGTGCCTAAAGAAGAATTGGGTGACAAGGCTCTGTTTGCTCACATCTTGTCGAAAAATTGTTCTTTCGAAGTGAATTTTGGTCAAAAGGTAAGGGCTTATATGAACATTAATATCTTCCGCTATCTTAAAAATACATGTACAGTAAAATACAATTTTGCCTGCACCATTTTAACTATCCAGTCAATGCTGTGTACCTTTATTTTCACCTGAGAAGCTTCTGCTAAGGCACTGTTATCTATATATTTTTTTCTAAAAGTATTATGGGAGCAAAGGATAACAATTCAAATTCTTTAGCGTAAGATTTTAACAATTTGTCTGATATAATTGGGCACTAATTAGTTAAAGAAAGAATATTGGTGGTTTCAGAAGGAAATGAACATACTTTGTGGTTGATGCACAAATAAAACTATCATTAATTGTTTAATTTTAATGGTTGGGCTGTGTGCAGAAGAATGGTCATTTTATCATGCTCACGTGTATGTAGTCCGTGGCTGCAAGCTCCGCATTTTCTAATTTCATATGTCCCTTTCCTTCTGAAGTGCCGTGTATAATAGCAGTAATTTTTAGGTCATCGTTGCAATGTGTTTTGTTTTCATCCGTGCAGATTTGCTATCCAATCAGATTGATGCTATCTATATTCTTTCTGATCCGGGAAACGTCTGCTAAATTAAACTCACGGTCATTGAAGATTAGGGCCATTTTGTACTCTGAAATTCTGTGAACGTTATACATGAACGATATACTTTTTATTTTGAGTGGTAGTCATCCAGATTACCACTTTCATTTGAATAGTTGCTTCTCCAAAAAGCGTGCAAGTTTTATAAACACATTTTTTTCAAAATATTGATACAATACGTTTATGTTTACAGGAGGAACCATTCTTTAAATTTCCAGAAGAATATGCCGAATATACCTTTGTACATTTAGTTGAGGCAGATAAACGTATCCGTGCACCCAAGGCTCCTTCGAAACGAGATGAATGCGAGGTATGTGGAATTGTTTTTTACCTTGATGTATTTGTTGGTTGTGTTTTCAATGCAGGGAATGTGAATGTTTATTTGCTTTTATCTGTGTAGATGGTTATGTTGTGTGGCCTTCCTGGTTCAGGAAAAACTACTTGGGCTACAAACTACTGTTCCCTTCATCCAGAAAAGAACTACAACATAATTGGTACAAATTCCATGATAGACAAAATGAAGGTAAACTCCATCTACTTACATGGGTTTTTGGCAACAGTTGTGGACTTTTCTCGCATCATATTCAATGAAGATCCACCTTTGCTATTGGTAAAATTAATTTTGTCTTTTTGTAGGTGATGGGGTTGCCACGTAAGCGAAACTATGCTGGCCGCTGGGATGTTTTGATTGAAAATTCCACCAGATGCTTGAACCGCATTTTGGAATTAGGATCACGGCGTAGACGTAACTACATCTTGGATCAGGTAGGGCAGACAACTTTGAATGCTATTGAAATTTAAGTTCAGCCAGTTCAATGAACGTTAGCATTGCTTCATTTTGCAATCATAGTCTGCAGAAATTGTTGGTCAAGTTTGGGGTATAATGACTCACAAATTCTTTAGACCAGTTAGAACATTAATGGTCATTGTTTTTGTGAAATGCAAAATTGCTCTCAAGGGGTAAATATAAAATAAGTGAAATGGGTTGGGGGAGTAACGGAACAATTTTACAGATCAGACATGGGATATTTTTGACAGTTGCTTGTCTTTGACAATGTTTGAAATCGTTAGACGAAAGAACACAAGATAAAATAGTCAATTTCAAGACTTAGATAAATGACAAATTATCGACTAGCTGAAAACATAAAGAGACAAACCATGTGAATTAGAAAACTGTTAAAAAATAGCTTATTTTAAAAAAAAAAAATTATCAGATTGCTGATAATCTTTTCCAGCAAACATGAAAGATTTTTTGCATATGTCCCATATTATATAATTGGTAATATTAGCGATGGAATTTTATCACTAATGAATTTAAGTGCAATTCTTTTCGAGAAATAAGTAAAGAAAGTTACTTTTAACTGGTCTCAAGATTGAAACGATGCATATTTACATCATACCACAAATCATTACTTTTCATACTCCTTAAAAATTTGACCTTCAACTGTTGCTTGTAGTTGAGTGTTATTTTTGTGCTTCCCTCTAATCTGGAGGTAAGTGCTAATGTTGTGCCCAAGTGTGTTCTTGGACGATTTCAAAAGAATGATCTCCCTCAAATCGTTTCACAAACATCGGGATTTTGAACTTGAACAGTTATGGTTTACCCTTTTTTGGTGAAATACTCAGGATAGTGTCAATTTATCCCAGTCGTGAATATCATAGGCATTGAAAAAATCTCCCATGTACAGCGTTAGAAATCCTTGGAATGCAGTATGTTGGATGAAAACGTTCCTTTCCAGATAAAAATAATTTGTCACTTAGTAAGATATAAGAAATGTCGCATTTTGCCGCTGTATATTCCACAATTTATGAATTGAGACTTTGATAATTAGCACATTGGTGAAGTAAAGTTGACGAACTTCAGGATACAGAGATGAATGGTTGGTTTATTTGATATGCAAAACTGGTTTTGAAATGCAAACTAAAGATAAGTAGTGATAAGATCCGTTAGATTTGACTGATCCTTTAGCCCCACTTATACATGATGTTTATCATCATCATCATCATCATCATCATCATCAAGAACCTAGTGATCAACGTGTTAACACTGACAGTGTTTCCGAATAGATTGCTGGCGGCTGTTTTGAAAGGGGTAGAAGTAGTGTACTTATGCAAACAAAAATAGAAAATCTTGCCATCTCAAAATTCAGATGAACCATGGACTTCCAAATAAAGATCCGTTCCACGTAGAATCTCCGATTTGGCATGGAAAACAACGAAATTTATTTCATAGGAGAATCCAAGAACTAGGACGTGGCAGAACGGTGCATCAATTTCTGGGGATAAATAATCTATCTAAATGTCTGTAGCAATCCCCTGCTTTAGACGGAATTTGGAGACGGACAGAGTTGACAAAAATGTAAAAATCAGTTTAGTCTACTACCAGGCTTGCAACTGAGACAAAATGTTCCATGGGGAAATAAGGGTTTGTCATGACAATGTACTTAGCCACATCAATGTCGACTAAAGAAAGCTCTTGTGTAGCAAACTATAATCCATGCATAATTCTCGTTTCCTCTTCCTCCCTCGATGGGATTTTAAATTGAGCCCTTGTTAGAAGGTTGTTTGGTCTGTAAAAAGTATACAAAGAGGAGTGGGTTAAAATAATCTTGGAATAAATACGAAAAATTCTACAAATAGAAATTACGCTGTCAAGCAATAGTTCAATGCCTGGGCTAGCAAATAGAGATGATGGATGCACAATTACAAGGAGCTAGTTTCTTAAAAATCGTTTACTATTATCGTACACAACCTCCATATAGTTACGTTATACAGTAATTGTATATATGCCATTCGTGGCACTGAAGAAATCACACTAAAGAAAAATAATCTGCTTTTGTGTTTCACACTAAGTAGCATATCAGCTTAGGTATAAAATATGTTAATAACCCTCGGCTTCTATTACTTTGATCATCATCAAGAACCATCTGCTCAACTCTCGCACACAGCCATAGGAATACTCGACGGCAAATCCGCATGATGGAGGGAATATAAAAATGATGCGAGACAGTTCTTGCAGTTAGATGCTTTCTCGTCTGAATCTTAAGTTTTATAGCAAAGGAGAAATTAGTCAGGTTATATGCCTTCAAAATGACTTTTGTATATCAAAGCCAATTCATCTCAAAACTGGTTGTGTGGAAATTCTGTCCAGTAGAACCTTTTATCCGTATTTCTACCGTGATTTTCAGATATTGAGACGGAAATGTGTATACAATCTGTCCAAAGCAGATGGATTTGGGTTGTGGAAGTGTTTTAATGCTTAATTTGTGGAATATGCAATGACAGACAATCTTAACCCTCATAGCTATAGGCAAAACAAAGTTCTCCCCTATTGGCCAGCTTTTTCAACTCCCATTAATTAGTATGTATTTGAGGCTTAAAGCGTTACTCCCCAGACACACTTGGCAATGGATGTGTTTAATTATTGTTACTACTCCATCTTGCATGGAGTTTCGTCTGTTAAAGGTATGTGTTTACTGGCTTGCCTAGCCTATTACGTACACCAAGAACGATTAGTTGAAGCATTGCAGTGTGCTTCCGTTTCACTATCTGTGGACTTGTCATTCCAGACTTGAATCATTTTAGCACGGGGCCACTCCTCGCTGAGTGGCCTCCTCTCTGCAAATCGCAAGGCCGAGGGCTTTGCCCTCGCTTGTTGGGGGTTTGCTGGTGGACCCAGACTTGCCACCCCTTTATAAGGGGTGCACTCAACGACCAGGTCGTTGCAGTTGTGGACATTTATTGTAGAAGAAGCTAATGCGAGGCTGGACCATCGCTATCTATATCTATTCTTATGTCCACTGCTCATCTTCACCAGACCAATGTGTATGCATCCGCCCAGAGACGCAAAATGAGGCCTTTTGAAGGGTTTAAACGCAGAGCCGTTGTGCTCGTACCCACTGATGAAGAATTCAAATCGAGAATTGCCAAACGCGAGAAAGAGGAAGGCAAAGATGTCCCGGATAAGGCTGTGCTTGAAATGAAAGGTAGGGAGACACTGAGGCAAAGCTCAAGAGCTTACAAATCAATAAGGCTCTCTGTTGCCATGGAGGGCCCCAAAAAGTCTTTGCGTTTATAATTATCACAATTGTATTGTGTGTACCCAGCTAGGAATAGAAAATTTTAGTGCATTGTATTGGATTTCTAGGGTCTTAAATTATTTTGTGACCAATTCGGTCCCCCGCTACCTATGCACCAAATCCGCACTGCTCTATCTTGCTGCCACCTTCCTATCTCTGCCCTCTGCCCTGGTTCTGTTAATCATGTTTTTTTTATCTCTAGCTCATTCTTGCTTCCCTGTTTCAGCCAATTTTGTGCTTCCTGAAGTTGGTAACATCTTCAGTGAAGTGGAGTATGTGGAGTTGGCAGCGGCAGAAGCTGCTACGTTGATCGAGCAGTACGTAAAAGAAGGCCGAGAGGCATTTCCACCTCAACAGAAGCGCAACTTCAACAAAAGTGACCGGCGAAGGCCACCAAGCCGGTTTGGGCCACCCCGTGATCGAGGGGGTTTCCGAGGAGGTAAGTTGCCTGGTAGCTTGTTGGCCAATAAGTTTCGACGAGGCCAATTCTCGGCGTTTTCACTTTGTCTAACTATCACGTACACTTTATTCAGGTCGAGATGACAGACGCTTTAGTGGACCTCCAATGCATGGTGGTTATAGGGGTGGTCAATCTGGGCGAGGGGGTCCTATGCATGGTGGCAGGGCGCCCGCTGCCAGAGGGCATCAACAGCGTGGGTCATTTGGCAGAGGTAAGACAATGTTTCTTGTGTGTACGCACTGAGATAGCCGCCAAACTGTTCAATTATCTTTTCTAACTTGTGATTGTTTCTTTTGATAAGGACCTCCAACCCAGCAGCGTGGGCCTCAAATGTTCTCCAGAATGGACAATAGTGGCGGAAGGGGCGATGGTGACCGCAGGGGAGGGGGAAGAGGAGGGGGAGGGGGTAATGGCGGTGGTTTTAGAGGAATGAACAAAGGGGGCCGAGGTGGAGATTCGTTTATGCGTAGAGACCGAAGAGGCGGGGGTGATAATATGGGGGGAGGACGAGGTAGACGAGACAACAAGTTTAGCGGAGGAGGAGGAGGTGGCGGCGGCGGTGGCATGGGTGGCCACAAAAGTCAGGTAAGCATCAACGTTAACTTTATGCAGTTTTTCAAAACTTTTTCCAGAACTTGGTTTCATCTTTTTCTTCTTCTTCTTTAGCATTATGGTAGTGGAAGCGGTGGAGGTGGTGGCAGTGGCTACAACCAAGGATTCCAAGGAGGTTATTATAACCAACAGCAGGGGTATAATCAACAAGGGAATTATACAAGCCCATGGAAAAACCAGTCTAGTGGAAACGGTATGTACTTTGCAAAAAATGGAAGAATATTTACCTTGTTTGTAACAAGGTTTGGCGTTTTGGAGCACCCGCTCAAATATTTCAGGGTTACTAGCGACCTGGAAAATCAGGGAAAGTCTAGGGATAGTGCACATTTTGGTGATTTGCCAGGGAAAGTCAGGGAAATTTGTACAGATGTAGTACTGCAATAAAATTAAGAATTTGACAGACTATCTGGTCAGACTGACCAGAAATATAACCAGACAAGTAGTCTGATAGCACTGTACTATATGTGGCTGCTTTCTTTTATCTAATATGCCTTTAATTATATTAAAGTTGTAAACTGGTTAAACCTTATTATAGTAAGCTTTTATGAAAAATGATAATTTTGATCTGGTAAAATGGCTAACTTTGGTCAGGGAAAAGGGAAAATTTTGGTCAGGGAAAGTCCGGGAAATTAGATTGCTAATTTCAGTAGCAACCCTGTATTTGCATGTCTCGTTATGTACAGGGTTGCTAGCGACCTGGAAAGTCATGGAAATGGCTACTGGTCAGGGGATAGTGCACATTTCGGTGATTTGTCAGGGAAATTTGCACAGATGTAGTACTGAAAAAATTAAGAATTTGACAGACTATCTGGTCAGACTGACCAGGAATATAACCAGATAATGCAGCGTTCTTTTATCTAAAATGCCTTTAATTATATTAAAGATGTAAACTGGTTAAACCTTATTATAGTAAGCTTTTATGAAAAATGATAATTTTGATCTGGTAAAATCGCTAACTTTGGTCAGGGAAAGTCAGGGAAATTAGATTGCTAATTTTGGTAGCAACCCTGTATGTATGATCTTCCCCAGCATTCATGTTTCAATGTAAATTTTCTTTACTTACTTATCAATTGCTGTTCTTATTTCAGGGTCATACCAAAATTTTGGACAAAGCCATGGCTACCAGGGCCAGCAGCAGCAACAACAACATCCACAGCAGCAGCAACAACAACAACAGCAACACTCTTCCCAGCAGAGTAGCAATCCGCAGACAAGTTATGGTTACGGCCAACAATATTACAACCAGCAGTGGGATCAGTGGAGCCAACAAAGCCAACAATATTTTAACCAGCCGTACAGCCAGCAGTTGTACAACCCTTCTCAACAATATAGTGACTTCTC
This sequence comes from Ophyiulus pilosus, assembly GCA_033995625.1. Classification (NCBI taxonomy): domain Eukaryota; kingdom Metazoa; phylum Arthropoda; class Diplopoda; order Julida; family Julidae; genus Ophyiulus; species Ophyiulus pilosus. The sequence continues at coordinate 10,542 of JAUJYV010000646.1, read as the reverse complement.
CCAGAAGTAAGTTCACTTGTTGCGTGTTTCCATCTCCCTCCTTTTCCTCCACTACCGTGGCACGTATTTCCCGAAACATACGAGCCCTATCGCCTTTGCCATGTTATTATGGCTTCGATTTTCATTGCAAATTCGGGAGCTACTGCATATTGGAAGCGTGGATCCACCTAGTTTTCAAATGCATTGCCACGACTAGATTTTCTTGTATATCATGTTGTTTTTTTGTTACTTATTTAGGCCTACTGATAGAAAAAGTAGACATTCAAGAAAGTTTTAATTTCTTACTCTTCGAAAAAGTCCAAACGTTAACAACAGTCTAACGGGAAGTTCGCATTTTAAATCTGATCGTCGTCACGGTGTTTCTTGACAGGACACTTCCTCATCTGTGCTCAAAACAAGCGTTTCACTCGTGTTGTAACGTGGTCATCTGCACATGATCAAATATATCAAATTCAATTTTGATGTCTATCAGTGGGCTAGTGAAACGTAGCAATTTGAGGGACGGCAAAAGCCATTTTAGGCATGCATTTGTGTATCGTTAATGGCAAATTTCAAAGATCACTTTTATGGCAGGGATTTCTTAAAATCTTTACGGGCCGTGTTATGTTGAGCTTATTGTTTGGAATATTTTTTTAAAAATCATGATTACGTCTGGTCATGGAACCAATGTATTATCCCCAAGCAATGATTTGAGTAACCATACGTTTAAATACATAATTAAGATCACCGCTTTGTTCACTACTGCAGTTCTTAACGATTTGCATTTTTTCCCAAATTTGGAAAAAAATTAATGAATAAAATCTCATATATCATCAATATCCATTGTGACTCGTCATGTGCCGATGGCCATAATGTCTGAAGTGAAACCCATTTTTTCCGAAGAGATTTATGACCCGTATTAAATGTTCACCTGACCTCTTGATAGTCTGTCGGTTATGCGTGTAACTTGCGTAATTGTTCGCTTTCGTTTGTGTTCCCTACTTCCTTATTTCCACCAAACGTGCTTTAACGTTATCCTTCTGTCATGTCAGTGTCACACCCAGAGAACAGAGTATTTTAATCATACATAATTTCACACTCCCAAGTGATTATATTTTGTCCTAATTTATGAGAGCAGAACTGGCAATAGAAAGTATGCCAAATCAATGGAATAATTTACACTTTTGTTTAGTTTTTACATAACATTTCTTTGTCGATGAAGTTTTTTCCTCCTCCCTTTTTTTTTTTTTTTGCTGTAAATTGCTTGGACATTTTTTTGCAATCTTAAAAATTTTATTGAAAAATTGTAAATGCTGGCTCAATAAATTATGCCACCAATGAGGATAATGTAGTTTATTTCATTGAAGTGATGTGCATTAATTATCATAATAGCAGATAACAGTGAACCATAGGCTAGCTAATTAAAGCAAATTTGTAGGTTTGAAATTTGGTTAGGTTAATAACATTAAAAAGTACTAAGTGTTGCATGACTTAAGGAATTATTTTTAAAGGACAGCATTGACGTTTTACTTAGATTTTTGTCCAGTTGTCTTGAAAGTTGGGAATTATGCTATGTGTCAAGAAATGTTGCTTACTCGAAAAAATCTGATATTGATATATATATATTTTCAAACTCCAAAAACATTTTTCAGACTCTTTGGAAAAATATTGTGATAATCTTTCGTGAGAGGGGGTCCTTGAAATTTTAAGGGATGAGCCTTGAAATTTTTGAATTGTTAAAGCAAATTTACCGGATATAATGTCAAAGATTTCTCGTATAATTAAATACCATGTAATTTAAAATGATATACAGTGATAGTGTTTGAAATACTAGATGAAGTTAAAACCCATTCCTTGCTATGCAGTACTGAATTACTGGTGTAACTTTTAACAGATAAACGAAATTCTTAGATTACTTTGTGAAATATTTTGAATTTTAATTTCTACTTTCCAGTAATCAATTTGGATTTTTAGTCCTATTGGGATCTTGTTTTGATGTTACTTTATGTAATAATGTATGCATGTAACATATATGCCATTACAAACATGTCATAAAAATTCTTTATTTATAAAAGGTGGTAATTTATTTGACCCATAAATTTAAAACTGATGATCAGATACAATTTTGCTGAATTTTTTCAGCAGAATAAAATTGAACTGCAATTTTACATTTGTCAGATGTAATTTGCCTTTGCATTTACCAAGTAAAAGGCAGCATGTTATTTCCCGGTGTGCTTTTTTGCTTCGCCATCTAAATCAAACAGTGCTGCTCCAAGTGCCCAACTGGTTTCATGTCCATCAATTTTCTTTTGAAGCTAATTTAGTGAGAGAAAATGTTAGCTCGGCGTCATCCAATATCACGTGTTGACATCGTTATGAAGTTTACTTACATTAATCACGTGATCGTTAGATAACCCAAGTCCCTCGCTTAAAACTGCGCATAAATATGAAAGATCTATACAGGCATATGGTTGCTGAAGATCTGGATTGGCACAGGCTGAAAATATTACCATAAAAAACGTCATTAAATTAATAACTTAAATTTAATTATTGTAATAAACGATTATTGATGCACCACTTTAAGGTTGTGGGTTTTTTGCACGCTGCAATTTGGTTTATTCTTACCTGCTTTAGCTGGTTCACAATAATCTTGTGCTGCTATGGAGCCACCTGTGCTTTCATCTAATGAAACATAGAAATTGCGATTTAACTCATGCTTTAGAATATGTAATTCAAAAAATAGCATTCCAAAATGATGCTTCAAAAGGGGTTTGAAGCTTTTAGGGTTTTTCCGTAACAGATTTGTGAAGGGAGATACGATAAATTCTAGTGTGGTAACTTTGGTATTTGATAGATCAGACCAGTTGCTTATATTTAGGCATTTAATGAAAATTACCGTATTTCGTCAATTATAAGACTCACATTAGTTTCAGTAGCACCAACAAGAAAAAATGCTGATTCTAAGAAAAAAACAAATGTAGGCGACAGCTACGAGGGATGTCCCAAAAATAAGTTACACAGGGCATTTATTCATGAACTGCTTATCCAATCGAAAAACGGAAATATACATTTTAGAGAGGGGGCCTTTCTCTATTTTTCAACATAGTCCCCAAGCCGATTGATGCACTTATCCCACCGTGACACCAGTTTATGTAACCATCATTGTAAAAAGTGTTCGGTTGGGTATGCATCCAATGACGAACTGTTTCAATGAGATCGTGAAGGACTGTCCACCGAGATACAGCTTCATGGGCCCGAAGATTGGATAAGCAGTTCATGAATAAATGCCCTGTGTAACTTATTTTTGGGACATCCCTCGTATGTTTGCGTGTTGTCGATTATCGCCTGGATTTACGTCTTAAGAAGTACTCGCAATTTAAGGCACAACCAATTTGTAGAGATGCCTACATGGAAGAAAGTCTTATAATTGATAACATATGGTAGTCTATGCATAACCAGGGTGTCCAACAACCTTAAAATTCGTGTTAAAACGCCAGTTTCTGCTGGAATTTTCTGTTAATCGGAAAAAATCTGTATGGTGAGGGATCCTTGAAAATGTAAAAATATGCTTGAAATTTTGCCATGAAATTTACTGGACACCACAGTGCTCCACACACAGTAGAGGTGGCGTTGTTTTGGATCCAAGTTCCATTTTTATAATTTGATTTACTCTGATTGAATGTGAACGTGTTACCTATTAAATTCGCCTCCACTGCTCTGTCGAAGTAATAGGAAACTGCATAGAGTTCGCGATGCTTTAATTCTTCAACTTTGTGAACTTTTTTGTCTTTCAGCATTTTTGAAATAGCTCTCCTGCATTTAGCATAGCGCAGGGACTCCCCATTTTGGAGGCCATTAGGAAATTCCTTAGCGAGATTTTCTGGTATTGGAATCCCCCTATGCAGGAATAATAGATTTAATAAGACCATCATTGAAATTACTATAAATTGCGATATGGCACCCTTACTTCAGTAGATATTTCCTCCCACTGAATTCCCAGTCTGTTTCAAATCCCTCTGGGAGAAATGGGGAAAGAAAATTGTCCTCCCTGATATCAAATGATGCATTTGTAAAACGAAGAAAACCAATCCTTAGACCCATAAGGCCAATACCTAAATAACTGAAAGTAAAAGGAGAAAAACTTCTTATCCAGACTACTGTCTATGACATCTAATGGCCGATTTATAAGATCAGACATTGGAAAATGTAGGCAAAGAATATGGCTATGTGGGATTCTTTTTACCTGTGAATGTAAAATTTAGCAGGTTGACCCAGTAACTGGAGTGTTTGTATATCACCCTTTGGTGCATTTATAGTGGTATCTGGGTGTGTGGGGACAAGAGCCACTTGTGTGGAACCACCGCCCATGTCAATTACAGCCACGGTTTCGTTTAAGTTGTGGTGTAGTTTATCCAACAAAAAATTAATGGTTGTCCATAGATACAAACCTAGATCACAATACCCATAAAAAGTAATTTTAATAAAATGCATGCATAGAAAAAATTGATATATATATAGGCATTGCATACCTTCAGCAGTCCCATTTATTATTGACACTGCATTTGGTTTGACTAAAAATCCCGAGTCTTTGAAAACAGTTTCGATCTGTAAAAATAACATGCACTTACCTATAGCTGCAATTTCGCATTAACATAAATGTTAGAAAGTTTCGGGTAAACTTACAGTGCCCAAGAGCGTTTTTTGTTGGTCTTCGGGAAGCATTCGTAGTCCAGCTGTTGCTTTTAGCGAAGCTGGAGTTTTTGCCCATTCTTCGGCAGGGATAATTTTTTTAGCATCTTCGAAAAGACCATTGATGCTCTTTGCAGCCTTTAACACAAAACGTCAAGTTATATTCTAACATTAAAAATGTTGCCCAAATCTTTGCTCTTTCAAGTAAAATCTAGCCAGTGCAAACGTGCGTCATAGGGCTTTTTTGCATAAACCTTGATTTTTGGACATAATATTGTACATAATCTACTACCTTCTCTGGTTCGGCAGCAAATGATGATATGCCAGGTTTGACTTCCTTGAAAAATTCGTCTAAAAGTTTCAGACTTCCATCTAAAAAATGGAATAAGTGAAACTACTAAGATTGGGCTGCATTTGGTGGCCAAAACGTTTTTGGCAGCCCTTTGCAAAATTACAAATTTTAAGTTTGATCATTGTTAACATAATATATTTAATTATTTCCATAAAATTTTACTCTTGCTATACACATAAGAGTTTATTTAAGGGGAAAATATAAGTACCATTGCAATTTGAGTGTGGGGTTCTGTGTTGCAGTGCTCTTGGGGCCCTATAGATATGAAATGTTGGACCACCGTGACATAAAGAATGCATAGCCCTTTACACTGATATTTTTGATTATAAATGTTGTTTTAGCGTATCCAGTTTTAACGGGTTAGTCTTGACAATCAGCTTTTCACTGGTCACTAACCTATGTCCCGAGTTTGAGTCTCCAATACAAGGGTGGGGAACCTGCTGCAATAATGTCAACTAACTGACAATTAACTTCGATGTTGCCTTTCCATATAAAAGTTCAGTATTAAACTTACCTGAAGGAGACTTGTTAAAAGTGAAGACTAAAACGCGTGATCCGGTACTTCCTGCATCCATCATGATGGCATAAACTTTTTCACCTAAATGGTAATCTGTTTGATGGTCTCTGGATGTAACCTTACTCAAGAAACGGGCCACATTTTTATGAATTCCAGATTCAGAATCATAGATCACAAGCCCACAAAGGAGAAGCAAAGCCACAGCTGCGACGCCGAACATGACTGGGAGAAGTGATCTTTCGCCTTCTTGACCGCTTTCCTTCCGACTTCTTGGTGGAAGTTTGACATGTTTTTTCTGTGGCTGTCGAAAAGAGATATGGACGAATACGAAGTTTGAACTCTGAACTTGATATGTGAGTACATGCATAGATGATAATGACGGAAAAATATTTTGAAAAAGTTGGATAAGGGTAGTATCAGTATAACTGATAATTAGTATAAGCATTTTGAAATGAAGGATAACAAGATTGCTTAACACTAAATTTGTGCTAAATTGTTGGAAAAGCAAACAAACGTCTGGGTCTGACGTGGCTTTATATGTCTCTTAAAAACACAAATAGCACTAAGTTTGTCACGACATATAAGTTTGTAGTATATCTTTTTTTGTTGTTGGTGAAATCAACATTTCTGAATTTTGAAAGTTTTCCATTTCCAATTAGTGTAAATTTACGACAATTTGCAAACTCCTGCAACTAATTAAAGGAAAACCCTTGATTCACATTAATTGAAAACACTGGTCTAAAGTGTAAAGAACTTTGGTGGATTTTGGAATTAATCCCTATAAACGGGAGTCAATTTATAAACGTTCAAAGGCCCATGTGGCGATGAAAGTGTGTAAATGCTCTTTAGCAGAATCCTAAGAAAAGACAACTTAGTCTTTTTTCACTGACACTAAAGTTATTTCATTCAACGGATACAAAACGGATGTGTGTAAATGAAGCTTAAAGTCTGATGGCAAGTGAAATAATTCATTGATAAAATTCAAACCAACCAGAAGTTTGAACATTCTGCTGTTATTGTACAACCACTTGTGGTTTTATGAATATAACAATGATTTTTATTTTAGTGATATATATAACTTTAAAAAAGTACTACTGCCATTTTCATGGCAGTAAATTGTCGTACGACATTTTTAGCTGAATTGCTGGTGAATGAAACCACCTGCATATGGCTTTATTCTTGTTGAATCTAAAAGTCTCGTTTTTATTAACTTTCTGTAACCTTAAAAATTATCAAAGAAAATGCATTAGGTATTCATCCCAGACAAAAAACCAATAATCCAGCAAACGGTTTTTTTTTGTTTTGTTTTTTTAAATTTTGCAGTAATATAAAGTTTTGGATTACATCAAACTTTGCATGTTATGAAACGTTTATACCTTCATATACTGACGTGAAACTCAACCAGTATGCCACGTCAATTTACAGAAGGTCGAAAATGTTACCTTTCAAATTTGCACATAGAAAACATTAAATCATTTTCGATAGTGTTTTATTTATTTTTTTTAACTGATTTTTTTAAATTTCTTTAAAAAAATGTATTTTAAAAAAAAGTATAGTTGTGTCGTGACTCGTTAGTTAAACAAAAAAAATGCTATTTATTATAATTTATAAAATGTCATAAAAATTCGTCCACATTGTTTCAGTTTTTATTTTTGATTAAAAATGTAAAAGAATTTTGCTAAACTATTTATATATACAGCTAAATTGAAGCACGAGTTCCAAGATGGCGGACGCAGGCAGATATGACTTCACTTTTCACACAGCTTGCATAAGCTATTATACTTCTACTGGTGCTATGATAGTGGACCACGATCATCAATGTTTATTCAGGTTGGTTGTTATTCATTTTATAATTATAGTGGGTTTTTTACGTAATAGATGTTTACTAATTGGCTTTGGGTTACTCGACGAGTGAACCTTTTTAGCTTGGGCAATGCTATAAAATTGTATTTTGTGTAATCCTGACGTTCTGATCGACTTGCTTTGAACATTTACGATAGACACAAAACAGTGAATATAATGAAGGTAGCAAAACAGATGTTTTTTTATATAGAAAGTCGTGCAAGACCAACTGTATGTGATGATAACAGCAATTTAAATGAAAAGCATAACGGGTGGAGCATAACATTACAAAAAAATAATTTGGCGTCTTACCTTTTGGCGACGTTTTTTAATTTGAGTTTCCATTTTGAATGGCCCTCACCCTCTCAAGTAAGCGGTTACGTAAATTTACAACAAGTTTATACTACCATGTAAGCTTAGCACTTCCCTATCTCAGCAGCCGTGCCAATCTATTGTTGCAGACATATAATTGGGTCAGGCTACTCACGTGATCAATGTTAAAAGTTAGTTTTAATGCAATGTCATTTATCACGATGGTAGTTTTACTGTTCTTCTCTTCAATCATTGGCTACACACGTACTCTACAATGGACTCAATGTTTACTATTGTAATTATCAGATCTGTACTTAAATTGCTGATTACAGATAGTGTCAAGATATTGGCTCAGACGATTTTTGAGTTGAGTAAATGATTGGGTGCCACAAAATTTCACTTTGGTATTATCTACTTGTATAACTTGTATAACTACCTGTTCAATGAATTTTCCACCAATGCATGTGAACATGTATCATGTACATGTATCTAGCAATTTGGATTGAATAATATTTTATAAATCGTTCAGAAATAGAAATTCCCCCTATGGACCCAACTTTTTGAAGACACAATTATAGGAGGTTTAGCAGCCTTGAAAATTGTATAGTCTGAAAATGTGTTGAAAAATCATTTATAAAAACTGAAAAAAGTTTTTTGTTTTTTTTCAAATTCTCTAAAAAATTGTCAGAATCTTTGGAAAAATATTGTGGTAATTGGTCGGTAGAGGAGTCTAATATGAAACCCTTGAAATAAGTTTGAACTGGACATCCTATGTTATCTAGACCAAGGCCCTTTATCAGGGCAATGGTATGTTTGAGAAGACAACTAATCTATCTAATTATCTACGTAGATAAGTGCTACCCATAGTACAGTATGAACAAATAACTCGTTATAGTTCTACAGATGTACGTGTATACTAGTAATTAGTTGTCCTTCATATTTTTATTTTTGATTGTCCATCTCCCATTTAAACTATAATTAAGCTGATGTTAAGATTAATACCATCAATGTAAAAATATTTGAATAACTTTTTTAAGGATTTTAATTGTAAAGCAGGGAATTTTTTCGTAATATTTTATAAAACTTAACAGGCTGAAATTCTTAATTCCCATTTAAATATAGTCACGAAACCTTTGTGCATTTTGTACACCATATAAAGGAATTTTTGGGGTTTTTTTGGTGGTTTTTGTTGCTGAAAAAAATTCCTAACATCGTCAGTATTAACTTTAGGACCATTGAAAAGAAAGTATAAAAGAACACGTTTGGGATGGGTGAGTGAGACTAGGAAGAATTTGGCGGTTAATTTGAGAATTTGTTCAACGTGTGGAGCTAATATTAGGCTTCATTTTACACTTGTGTGTTTATTCTATCTTGACTTTTACTTATTTATTACTCTTCGTAAAAGCAGATTAGATAAGACTACATATGACATTAATAAGATTGAGCAGTGTTTAAAACACTTATATTTCTACTTATGGCACACTGAATTGTCACTTGTGCAAATTTGGCACGGCATACCACACGCTTTTTCTCAACGAAATAAAAAGTTTTGAATAAAATATTTAACAGTGTTAATTAATACTATTTGATAAATAATTATGAATAGAAATAAACTAATTGTAAAAATTCCACTTACCCACATCCCAGTTTGGTTATGTTGTTCCACAATGAGCTTCTCCAACATCATTGAAAGTGGGGTAGGCCCTTGGAAAAGTATATTTATATTTGACAAATATGCCCCAGGCCAAGTGGCTAGGGATGGTGGGGAGAGGGTGTTTTGGGGAACAATCTCTTTGGGTCATCTAAGGTGAGTAAACTAGCTATCCACACTATCAGAGCAAGTGTGGGGGGGTGAGGTGGACTCAGGCACCCTTTAATTCAAAGGTTGTGACTTTCGTTTTACCTCCATCTGTAGATTAGTAAGCCGAATCTTTTTTTCTAAAACACCATCATTGTTCAAAAGAAAATTAATGGGGTTTTTTTGCTCCAACAGTCAATGTGCTAGAAATTATTTGTGTCCATGGTTGGCTACAACAATTAGAAATCGTAGATGATATCAAACGATCATGTCATGGGCTTTTAATGGATAATGCTAATCATTTTTGATTGCTTGTATAATTAATTATTGGAATCATCCAACACAAGGAGCATTGTTAACAAACGTGTTTTCTGGTCTTTTTGCAAAACTGGTTGTCTTATTGGCAAATTGTTGAAATCTGTGTTTTTCAACCTGTGTCTTGAATGTATGCAATTGTAATGTAAAATAAAACTGATACTTAAAAAATGTATCTTGCATTTTTCTACAATTTCTAAATAGACCATGGAGCGATTTATTTGATTTAAAATTTGATTATTTTTATATTTCATTGAAAATAGAGAATTTTCCTTAAACCTTCTCATTGGATGTGGTAATTTTATATATATAGCGACATTTTTTATATTATATTATATCAATCTTGAAAAACACTGTTGCATATACACTAATAGCGGAAAAAATAACATTCTTTGTGGAGTTTTTTTTCTCACAAAATTCACGCTCTTTCAGCTGTAGTTTTATCAAGTATTGTCAAAATAAGTATTACATCAAAAGTTATCATTTATTTTGATATTTTCGTTAAACAATCGAGTTCAAAAATAAAATTATAGCATTTCTTTTAAACAAACTATGTAAACAAAACTTGTTGAAAAATATATTTTGCAAATATATGTTGAAATAGACGTTTTTATTTAGATTTTCCCCTAGTGTTTTAGAAGATTTAGTGTAGCAATTAATGTTACAGTCGATTCCGCTTAATCTGGACACATCCGGCGGAGGCGTTTTGCCCCGATTAGGCGGCTGCCCAGAATATGC
>JAUJYV010000645.1:0-32741 GCA_033995625.1 Ophyiulus pilosus | reverse complement strand
TTTCGCTTAACGAGTGTTTCGCATAACGAGCAAGACTCCGGAACCAATTATGCTCGTTATGCGAGGTTCCACTGTAGCTGTAAAACCGGGTCTCCGCCAAAGCAACATGAGGCAAGAAGGTTTACTGAAACAAATATAGTATAAAAGTTTGCTATCGTGATGTTTGAGCAAACTTATGGCGTTTTTTGTTGCCAGAACCATGATAGCGTTGACATAGCGGTGACGGAATGGATTTCATCATACCTGAAATATTTACATAAATTTAATTTAATTCGGTTTTCAGTTTAGATTGAAATCCATTTCATGACTACAGGTAATGAATTTTTATTTCGATGCATAGTCCAATGAATTTTATTTTCATTGGAGCATAGATAAGATAAATATGCTCGTACAATGGTAAATTACTCGTGTGGAAGAATTTAAAGAGAAATAAAAAGTATACGGTATTTCAGCCTGGCTTTTATTAGTGACAGAGTTGTTTAAGGATGTACGCTACACGGACTAAACTTAAACATTTATGACATGTCCGCATGTGGAGTAGACTGTAATTGTTGTCACGTGCTTATACCTGTAATAAACGTCCCCCTCAAACATTCTTTCGGACTCGTTATGGCTTGATTCTGCAGGCAGATGATATCAACGTTGGAGAACTTGGTAATTAAGATCTTGTAGTTTTGGAATGTTGTACGTTGAAATTCAGTGAGGTGTTTTAATAGTGTCTTAATTAAGAACTGGAACAACTCGTTAAAATACACGTATCCTTGAATTTGTCATGATTTGTCTGGTTTAATTCGAGCAGTCAGGTTTTTTAACTGCCGCATAATTACCACTCAATTAGTTTTTACCGGTAGCATTTTGCTACCATTTGCACACGGTTAGTTGTTCCAACGTTAATGCGTAGAGCCACTAATTATAATTAGTTAAGCGGCTGGTACCTTGATTTGGACATTTTATGCCATATCCTGCCTGCAAGGTTATCAGCCATTAGCATATATATTTACTCTTTGATAAAAAAAAAATACAGATTTTATACTTGATATGGCGGCTTGTTATAACTGTAGAAATCCAAATCTTGTGGTACAAAAATACCAATTGCTCTGATTCCATGGAGAATTGTTCTGTAAGGTATTCAACCATGAATGTTTGATGAATTATAACAAAAGTGGTTTGTTTCTATGCTTTTACTATTCCTTATTTTCGCAATTTGTAAACTTAATAGTTGAAATTGTGTTCCTTTGTTGATTATTTCAAGAAAAGCAAAGATTGTCTTTATTGCAACTTTGGCGCCACTCTCGTTTATACGTACATGTTTCAAGTAACGCTTTCTATTATTAATGCATGATACCTTATGCTTATACAGTAAAAACTTGAAACACGAAACAGAAACAGAGTTTCGTAAACATGTTTGCGATTTGTGGTTGCTCACCAGTTTCCTGCAAACAAGTTTCAGCAAATTTGTTGCCAAAAAAATTGTGTTTCCATTAAACATTTCGGTGATCGCTCAAGAGGCGGTGAAGATCAAAGGAAACATGTTTGCTGGTCAAGCTCCTACCAAGGCCTTTAAACTATGACGTATAGCATTGCCCCAATTTGCCCCTTGTGCTTTCTAGATCAGACGCCAGTTTTTGGCAATTGTATACAGGCCATCCATGAACAACAAACATTTTCTCCGTTTCAAAATGCTTTTTTGATGTGTGCAACTACATTTGGGCAAACCTGTTTATGGAAATATGTTCGCGAAACCACGTTTCGACGAATTGGTTTGCATAAACTCTGTTTCTTGTTTAAGTGTGTACTAAGCATTATACAATATTTTTCACCAATATTATATCGGTATTATAAACGGTATTTGTTGAGTAGCAAGGAAGCATAGACCAGAATTTCATGAACCTAACTGTAATCGTTAATATTTTTTTTATTTTAAAATTTCCAATATTTCTGTAATGACATGTTTTGACCCAAAATAGTGAAACCGGACCTCTTCTGTTAAAAAAAAAACCGTTGTGTGAATCTTCCCCCATTGGGTTTGACTGAAAGGTGAATGCCAGGTTGTTGTAGTTATAGGTTGAATGTTATTGGAATCTACTGCACTTCAGCTGGGTAAAATAGGGAGTGAGAGTCATTGAGCATTGAAATGCTTCGAACCACTTACTATCCGTTTATAAATAATTCTATACATTTCTTTGTGAAACTGAAATTGAAATGGAGGTCTGAATTCCAAATGGAAGCCATGCAGAACTGCATCGTGTCCAACAAAGCACGTTTGGCTTAATGCTTTATTGATTCTTGATTTTTCAATTATGAGCACATGTACAACATGTGCTGGACATTAAAATTGCACAATGCCTTCAAGTCCATTGCAACTTTATTGGCCTGTCCAGTATTCAATGTTATTGAGAAATCTGTTGCCGCTGTCAGATTTAACAAAAAAAAAAGGAACCAGAGTGCATTAATGATGGTTTCGAGGAAGTTTCCAGTGTGTACGTGCCTGCCAAATGCATTTTTGATAGTCTCACCTGTTTTCAAATGTTACCAGGTTGGATCTAAATTTCTTCCTTCATTGCCTTTCTTGCACACAAAAACATCCCGCGCCGATATTTATGGATGAAATTCATGTAAAAAGGCACGAAGGTGGCCATTTTGTGTTTTTATTTATTTTCCGATTCACCCACCTGCACCACCATTCATTTCATAGATGAATTTGGCGAAAGGGTAACTTTGGCTATGGCCATTCCCCTTTTCGAACTTAGGTGATAAAGGAAGGCCTGTTAGGAGCAATGATCCTCAAGGATAGTGACGTCACACATATCAGCCCCCATTTTGAAATATGGTTCTGGCCTAGGGCTAGCAGGGTGCGGTGAGAATTGCAACAGCGGCGCTGGGGCTGCACTCTTGATAAGATCTGGAGTTCCTGGTCCACTCCGTCTCCACCCTGGGGCAACGAGCCCTCCTTTTCAATACATTTTTCGAGGGCTTTTTTCTTACCCCATATCTGACCAGTGGCAATTGTCCGAAATTTCTCACCGTCCCATGCATTCAACGCGTGCAATGTTTACTTGGAGGCATTGGGGGAGAGATTTTTTGGAAGGCCAACGTGTGTGAGGGCAAGGGAACCAGACTATCTTCTGAATTCATCTTCATTCTTTGCCCATCAAACGTGAGTAGTCGAGTTATTCGTTAGCAGCGCAGTTTCATGCCCTGTTGCACCTGAATGGACCGAAAAGATGTTATTTTCGTTTCATCCTTTCCAATAAAGCGTGGCTTATTTTTATTCGTGTCTGCGTGGTCGTCGTCTTCATGCATGGCCACAGAGGTTCAGCCCACTTGTACCCACTATTTTTTTTTTTTACTCTTTTGGTCGTGCATTGGTATGCAGGGTGCTCCCCATCTTGATTAAATTGCAGTATATTGGTGAGGCTATGGTGAAACGTGCCTCGAAGACTATCAAAACCAAACTGCATGCAGGTGGAATTGAAGAAACGAATCGTGGAGCTACTACTGGGGCTTTAGAGTCTGTAAGTGCGCCGTGAAAGGTTAAGAGGGTAAAAAAATTACCTTCTATGCTATAATTGGGAATAAAAAAAACTGTAAAAATGTTCATCTGAGTGCAGATTATTTTATTAAAAATTTCATTTTTCTTTTATTTCTTAGAAAAAAAATGAGAGAAAATCTGTCCTTAAAAAACGTGTATCTTGGACAATTCATTTGAAACAAATCCTTGTTGTTTAGTGGCTAGTTTATTTTATAATACTCAAGGCAGGTTATTTATTGAAAGATCAGATTTCCCAAATTACAATTATGGAAAGTATTATGACTGACTTTACATTAAGAGGGTCTCAACCGTTGGCTCAGTTAGGTCCTTCTTGTGCACATTTCAACTTTTACGGATTTAAATAAAGGAATGGTATGTTGTGCTATAATAACCCTAAACATATTCATGCTTTTATATTTATACACTGAATTAACATATATTTGCATGGACCTTCTCGGGTGTAAAAAACAAAATATGGGCCATGTATGGACATATATGGCTAATTCCAAATATGGCTAGACCAGAAATTGGACACGTCTGGAGTCTGGACATTAATGGTTAGATAAGCCCATAAATAGCCAGGTATGACCATACTATTCACCCATATATCTTCATGTATGACCATACTCACCCATATAAGTAGTATCTCAATGTACTATGGCCAGACTTGTCCATATATGTCCATAGTCCATACTTGTCCATATATATGGCGATTTATGACACATCAAAGGTCAATTATGGTCCATCAAGGGTCAAGTATGACACTTCAAGGATCAAGTATGGCCCATATGTGGCTATTTATAGGCCATACATGGCTATATACGTACGGCCCATCAAGGGTTAAATATGGACCGTAGTAGGCTGTATATTACCCACACATGTCAATATATAACTTTCTCACCCGGGTTTACCTAGCAAATTTCTTGATACAAGTCCAATCAGCTTAAAGATGCTTATGTTTACATGTATTACAGTGTGTTGACTAGTTTATTTTTTATTTTTTGTAATCATTGTTGGTTTTAAAAGCATCACGGAAGGTAGTGGCAATGCGTTTCTTTTCATAACGTTTAAATTTAAATACTTTATTATAACTGAAGTTCACACTGACTCACAACTGGGAATGCGGTGCAGGTTTTATACAAAAGATAAAGGACTGTTGTGTACACGCACTTGTATACTCTCTTCCTTATTCTCAGTGTTCTTGTTATTTCAAGTTAAAAATGTGAAAGAAAGTATGTTTGGTCAAGCCTTTACTTTTTACACTAGTAACGTTAATGGAAATTGCTCCGTTTTTTATATTTTTTTTTGTTCGGCGTCGTTCCATTATGGTCAACACCAAGTGCTGTGTGGATGAAGAAAATAGTATTTTGACCTCCCGGTGGGTGGATCGTTTGATCTTGTTCGCAATTAATTCGGTCAAAGTCGAGCGTTTAATTTCTAAAATCATGATGGGAGCTTTTGTTTATAAAAGGTTTTAAGATTAAGCTAGTGAAATTTCTCTTCCTGGTTATTTTTCGACGATGCGTGGAATGTTATAAAAGTTAGTAGAGAAATTTAAAAAAAAACCAGAGGATTTATTGTAACCTTTTTGTCTCAAGTGAGTCTGCCATTTCGTATACGCAGTTCGCCTGTAAGCAGCTTTTTTGTGTGTGAAAACTTGCAAAGTCAGACTAGGAAGAAGTTTTTAATAAGTTTTTCATTTAAACAATGCCCATTATAAGAGCACATAAAAGATTGGATGATATTGAGGATGAAATTGGGCAACAATAAAAACACCTAAGGTGTATCGAATTTTGCCTCGTTCGCTTTTCTTATCAAAAGCAAATAATTGAACAAAAAAACAATTTCATCTAGCAGGAAATGCATGCATGTATAAGATTTTACAAGTTTTCACACGTGCGAACGTAAATTTTGGTGTTGGTTAAAGTGTATACGTTTCGTTGTTGTTTAGTACTAGTTTTTGCTCACAATAATTCACAGTCGTTCTCGCGTTAAGGTTATTTATGAACACACAGAGGAAATTGAAAATTTCTGTTACAAAAAATGAGATTCATGAAAAAACATGAGATTCCATCATTTATAAAAATATGCACGCATCTTGAATTTATGAAAAAGGATAGTTCACCTGGATGGAATTTTATCTTAAACCCATTTCTAACAGGATGAAATACTAGCTAAAATCTCATCTTATTCAACGTGGATGAATTCTTAGCTGAAATCCAATTCATTGTGGATGAAATTTTGAATAAAATCCAATTCAACATGTGTGAAGCCATGGCCAAAATCCAATTCAACCTGGAATTATAGCTAGCTAAAATCTAATCCAACCAGGATAAAATCCTAGCTAACAATTCAACCTGGATGAAATCTTCGCTTAAATCCCTTTCTAACAGGATGAAATACTAGCTAAAATGCATTTCTAACTGGATGAAAAAATGTTGTGAACACAAAAGTACGACGCTTTGATAACATTCTTACACATAGCTTTATTACGAAGCGCCGTTGCATATATAAGATTGCTGCGAAACACTTGCATTGTTCTACGAAACTTCATATAAGAAATATGAAAATAGGTGCTGTTTGTGATATTGTTCCAAGTTTCAAGCCATGTGCTCTGCATGATGGCTTAATTTGGGGAAAGTCTTTTTGTCTCCCCCTTCAGGTCATTTTGCAATGCATGTATACATGGCAGCGGCCATTGTTGTTCCCTCTTTGATCGATGATTGTTCACGGTAATGTTTTGTCATGCTAAAAAATGCTACGCTTCACAACGACAAGCTTGTTGTTCCCTCGACGTTTTGACCAACAACATGGAAATTCTTTACTCTCGGCTGCTTTCAACTTAATACCTGACAATTGGAGACAACTTAATCTGAAAACTGCATAGTAACATGCCCTGCGTACATGCATTGACCGAAGTGACTTTTGATATGCTGTATACGTGTTCTTATTTGTGTAGGTTACTTTTTTAACCTTCTAATGCATCAGTTTGTTGCAAATGCATGTGTTCCTGAAAAACTTCATGTTGTTTGGGAAAATTGCTTACAAATCTGCTGATAAACTACTTAGTCGCAGAATGGATTTCCATCTAGTCTGGATTTCTGAAAATCGTTATTCAAGGTTGAAATGCATTTCATATCTGCATACTGTAGACATATTTTTGCCGTCTTTTTGTTTGATATTATTGAATTAGCATTTTTTTTTTATTCATTTACCTAAATTTCCAAAACTTTCACACGTTTTGAAGCTATACACTTTAAAAGTTGGGTCTCCACCAAAGGCAAGGTTTGCTGAAACAAATATAGAAACAAAAGTTTGCCTATCGTGATGTTTGAGCAAACCTATGACGTTTTTGTGTTGCCAGAACCATGGTTTCGGCAACATTTCGCCAACCCGGCTTTAAAGGTACAAATAATCTAAAACGGGGAAAACCAAGTTTCTTCCTGTTTGGATACATTTTTTTGTTGTTCTTTGCCATCTTTGGTGTTGATATTATTGAATGTGCAATTTCGTATTCATCCACCTAAATTTCCAAACTTGTCCAAATGTTGTATGTGAAATGAAGCTTTTCGGATGGAAAAAAATAAACATGTTTCTTCAACATTTCCTCCTCTACTAAGCAAAAAATTTAAGTATGCCGAAAACATGGGAAAAAAGCAAAATATTCTAAATATGCAAATTACTTTTCTAGCCATGCACGACTTCGATTTTGACATACGGTGGATTTAGTGGCACAGGTGCATTGTTTGAGCACTTTTAATCTTGATACGTCTTTTTAATTCTGTTTTTCTTTTATTTCAAATGCGCTTATCTCTCTACAAAGATTTTGATGAATCTTCACATTTCTAAATTCTCCATGTGTGAAACGCGGTGCCTTTAGAGCGTGAACTGTTTTTATATTAGGAAATGTGTATTGCATTTTTTTTTTAAAATATCTGCACGACTCAGTTTGTATGTTTCAAGTCGAAGTCAATGAGTCAATCAATCACTTTACCAAAATTTCTCACATATTCTGTTCCAGTTTAACGAGAAGCATGACACTTTGAAATGGAATAACTCATCGTTAAGTGGTAGAAAGACCTCAAAGGAGAGTTTTAAGTCTGCGTGTGTGGTCATTTAATATTAGATTCTACTACAAAAATGTTCAGTCCTCGTAAACTAAAAAAAATAGCGCAAATATATAAGCTTACAAAACCGACGCGCCTTTTGTTATGTTTGACCATAATTATTACCTGTAGCCTCAATAAATGTCTAGCAAACGGATGCCAACATTTACCCGCTCGTGTTTCTAGTCCGTAATTACTATAATTTGTGGCGCCATCTTTCGTTTTTCCCTTTTGGGGCAAATACAAACAAACCCCGAAATAATCGTAATCGCATATCCAGAAATTGTTTTATGATATTCAGGTATATACGATGTGTGAAGGATATATATTTTTTTATGCTGTGATCATTTTTTTAATGGAGCGTTTAACGGGGAGGAACATATTTTTGTTTGAAATTTCGAGGACAATTTGTGAGCCATTTTCAATCGTTAGAGCAGAAAAATTGGGACTGAGCATTACAATGATATGCTTGTGATTCTCAGGGGCCTGTGATGCGTTTATAAACATTAGATGATTTGAAATAAAAAATCTACATTGATGTAGTATTTTGTACCAAGAGTATATATAAATAGACTGTTTTAGCTAGCCAACGTCTTTATACTGACCTTAACTATAATGGCGGGAAGGGAAGAATCACGCATGCGCACTCATGACGTTCAGTTCATTGGGTAATTCAATATTTTGATATTTTCGCTGTCATGCAGTGTATTAATCTAAACAAATCATTTCACTTAAAATAGTACAAAGTTTTAGCGAAGTTTTAGCAAATGTATTTAGCCTGTCTGGTTTTTTTCTCCATTGATGTACATGGTATTTTAGATCGATTTTATTCGAGATCCACCTGCGTTTATAATATAAATAATTTAATGTAGTCTGCTGTTATAGTTTGTAGAGTATTGGTGATAAATTGCTGTGAATTTTAGACTTTAATACCAGAATCATTACTCGGACAACCAAATTTTGCTAAATCTATAATTAGAAAAGTTAACATTTTATTAACTAATTATATAGTAATGGGTTTTTTTCAGTATGTTTTTAAATGACTTCTTAATTATTGAGATTAATACAAACTTGTGATATCTCTAATCTACATAATTTTAAATCCATCATCTGTAACAGTTGGTTTGAAATTCATTTTCCAAAACTAAATTTGTCACTCTCCATATATAATAGTCTAATTTGGTTAGATGTATTCGCTGCTAATGAATTATTATTACATGTCACTGGTGTGTATAACTAATGTAATTTTAAATCAATTGGTATCCCACGGACTATACATGGCAGAAGTATTTCTGGATGAAGTATTCGCTAATTATTATGCAGAACCCAACAACCATCCTCATGATGAGCGGTAGCAGCTTCATGAATGGTCAGTCTTTGCTGAAAAGGACTCATTGGATATTCAAGCCGAGTTAACAACCTTGTCCATCATGGTTCACTCGCCAAAGGACTCATCAATTACAAGAGCAACAGGGGTCCAGTCAAGAGTCTGGCCAAATGAAAAAACAAATACTAAGACAAATGGTTGTTTTTTTAAAAGCAAAGGGTCAGCAAAGGCCCAAATCATCAGTTTACACTCATGGAGATTTCATTTGACATATCCTCAGGATGTGGGTTTACTAGAACTGTTTCTTGTTCTGGCACAGCATGTTTTTACTCGCATGCCATCCCGAGTACGAAAATGAGTTCATCAGATATTCCAAATAAGTTTCAATAATGCAAAATTCCCACATCTACATAAAAATATCATTAGGCTCAGAAGCCATTTCAAGAAAATAAAAAATTCATGCTCACTTTCTACGCAGCTCTGTAAAAGTAGTTTGCTATCGAGAGGGTGCAAGTTAATATATGGAGTTTTCAATTATTAATGTTTTCAATTTTCTTAAAAATGTTGAGCATTTGCATAATTATATCTTCTGCTAGGACAGGGGAATGACGTTGTAAGTGGGGAGACTGCATTATAAATGCTCACTTCTTAATTACCTCGTTATTTTTCTTTAGAATATGGATTCCTAATGATTCACCCTGTCCTGTCCTACCTCTAAGGACAGTACAACTTACCGTAGAAGGTTAAAAACAAGGGGTGGCGTAATTGGTTTCCTAAAGATCAATTTCCTAATTGTGCACCATCATTGTTTTTTGATTAAATAACAGTGGTTCCCATGAAAAATAAAATCTCAAATATTAAACCGCCCTTGCAATTTTTAAGGGGAAAAAGAGAGGGGTCACGTTATTTAGATGCATGTGAAATTAGAATTTCAGATGGGTTTTTTTTTACTACAATTTTGCTGTAGGGAAAGGATGACATTTAACGACTTCTGGTAACTATTTTACCGAATATAAAAAATCATCTAAACGCAAGAATTTATACTTTTTTTTTTTTTTTGCTTTTTTAACATATATTGGGAAACGTAGGATAAATTAAACAATTTTTGGGGCAAGGCAACCAATGTATTGTTAAATAAAGCCGGGTCTCCACCAAAGACAACATGAGGCAACAATGTTGAAACAAATATAGAATAAGTTTGCCTACCGTTATGTTTGAGCAAACTTATGATGGTTTTTTGTTGTTGCCAGAGCCATGGTTTCGGCCACATTTCGCCAATCAAAGGGAAAACATGTTGCCACTTTACTGCGCATGTTCAGCCGTCGGCTTAAATAGTGGGTTCACAATAGAGCGTATACACGCCTTGGTTAAAGCGCCATAAACTGTACACATTTGTTCATTTATTCTGAAAATTTTGGTGTATACACCTCTGCATTCATCAACATGTTGTATGTTTGGTGTTTGGGTGTTCCATGTTGCCTTTAGTGGAGACTTTCAATTACTTTCAATTAATCATTTAAATCGGTTGTGATCTTGTACATCAGCATTACGTATTCAAATAGCTTAAGTACAGTGTTACTAATTTGGATATATGGGTGCACGAATTGACGTTATTGAACTATTTCTGACCCTTTTTTTGCGGAAAACGCGGTCAGCAAATGAACTACTTGTAATTACTTATTCTTCACACGTCAAAGTTCTGTTCTCCACCTTCTCGATCAATCAATGTTCTGAAATTTTACTTAACCACAAAAATCAATCAAAGCAAATTAACCTAGATGGTTTTTCATACACAAAAAAATCCATATATGACGACAAATCCCATGACTTCTGATATGTATGGTGAGAAAAGGAATCAAATTTCTAACTTGGTAATGGTCTCTCGGGTATATTTGTTTGGTTCTAGTTATAATATGACCGGTAGTGTCAAAATATCTTATTTATGTTGATTGCATTTTGTGTGCGCTTATGCTTGCCGTCAGCAAAACAGCAGTTTTTTTTATGAGGTAGACAAATTTAGGAGGTAAAAGAGGGGAAAGCCAAAATTCAAAATGAACATCTTTTGTTGGTTGCTTGTTGTTGCCTTTTTTTTAGTTCTCCATTTTCGGGGGTTTTTTTACCTGATTTTGTACAAATTAGCCTGCAATGTTGTTCTTAGACCAAACACGTTGCACTGACCGGCATACTTCACCTGGGCGCGTTGAGGTCTTGTGAAACTCCTGTGGTGACTGGAGAACTCAAGAGAACCCTCCAGGTAAAAATCTCTTATTGGCTGACACGTTGTTGTTGGTTTTCTTAGTGGATCCATTGCTCATTTTTTTTTTGCAATCTTACCCTCATCATCATCCCTTGCATTTCAATTATTTTATCATTAATTATTTAAGTGCATTTTTTTATAATCTCCTGCTTCTCTCACGCATGCTTTTAGCTTGTTGGATTTTTGAACATCGTCTAATGTCTGCAGAAAAAGTAGTGACTATAGCCAACCATCATTTTTCATAAATTTCCTGGCAGATTTTGCTTTTAGGAATGAATGTAGTGGAGAAATGTTTTGGAATACATAATGGGAAATTTGAATAGTGCAAAAGGGGCAACCAGAAAATTGGAAAAGCACTGCTTTAAGCCACGTAGATGACGACAAAAAAACTACTTTGTATCGTTAATGGATTATATGGATTCATATTATATTTATAATTTTAGGTAACAAACACATTAATGTCTTTATTATCAGGTGAATTTAGTTAACTTTTCATTATGCCATAAGGGGCACGTGATTTATGAATAATTTCTGAATTGTGTAAGAAAATGTCGTTCAAAAGTTTGACAAAAAAATTTGCAAAATTTCTAACACAAAATTCCATTCACGTTCTATACTGGAACATATTAGTCGATGTTTGTTTTTACAGTATCTAATGGGATTTTGATTTGTACAAGATTTTGTAAATACAATACAATACCAAAACATTTTCTGGATATAATTTTAAAAAAATAGAGAAGATAAGAATAACTTATTTGAAAATAGACTAGCTGGTGAGGATAGACAAGCCGATCTAAAGAGTGTAATGGAATCTGTATACGATCAACAAACCAATGTCAGAGTACTGCACCCCATCTTTTCCAAAATGCAGTTTTTTTACTTACAAGATTTTAAACAGTACCTTATTTGAATTCGAAAGTGCACTCCCATCCATGTTAACGCTTATGAAAACGCATTTCAAACCACATTCTAAACTACCAATAAATGTTTTTATTGCCGTTCGTATACCATATATATGGAAATAGCTATGTTGGCCTCTTTGACCACCCTGCCTTCACTTTACTTAGCTTGTTAATCATACCTAAATGCATTCTTCACGTGAATGAGCTTCATCCCCCTTAATCCAGCAATGCCGCATATTAGACAAATGCTGAAAAATGTCCCCGAGATAGCCGGGATTATATTAAGTTATAAGGCAGTTAGTGTCACCTTTATAAAACTAAAACCACGATGAAATATGTTTAGTATTCCAAATGAAACTTCATTTTTACAGCACTTCTGCTTTCTTGTGTTCCTCGGGGTTTGTTTTCCTTCCGATCCCAGAAATTTTGAATTTTTGTTGGCAGCTTTCATTGGAGGTGCCTTCAACCACTAATTACGTGTCCACCCACCGCTTATCATAAGTTTCTTCTTGTATTATCCTTGTCCTAGTTGGAACCCGGATTTTCCACTTTCATGTGGGGAAAAAATTGGTTATGGAAACGCACATATTTACTTTAGCAGACAGTAATTCTTCTATAATGCTGCAAACTCCTCCTGCACATCACACCAGTTGCTCAGCCTGCATATTTTTACTTAAAGCCACTTTGTAAATCGGTATAAATTGCAAAGTTTTAACCTTTCCATTAATGGGTGACCGAGACTCCAGACCCCCTATACAATTATGAGACTATGTTTTAAGGGGTAAGCTCTTTACGCCATAGCAGTAATGTCTGAAGGAGCAAGCACCCGAACACTGAAGAATTTTTGACATTAGTCCAAACATTTCGGTTTTTCATCTTTACTCTTTTACTCCACCCCAGATTTCCCCCTAAAACTAATGAAATTTTTTCATGACCATGACAGTGTTTATGTATTGTTGGTGGAATGTGATCTGGCATTTAGATCTTAGTCGATGTTCACGATTGCAAATTCCTTTGAATATGACTTTACTCAACTATGCACAAAATGTCTACTTGTGTTACCCAAGTCATTCTCAAAGATGTTTACAGAGCGTGCCTATATGAGATTTGTAAATTCCTAACTTTCCTGCTTCATCAAAGAGCTTTATCAAGGAATCCAGGAACTGTCAATGTGTAGAATTTGACTAATGTGTATAATTTCACTAGTGTCGTTAGATGGACTAATATTGACCTGATGAAGACATTGGCAGATTGGATTCAAAGAACGTTCATCAAAGATTCCAAGGACTCATTGAGTGGAATTTGACTAGTGTTGTCAGATGGACTCTTCTGACCTGATGAAGACTTTGGAAGAATGAAATCAAAGAACTTTCATCAAGGATTCCAAGGACTGTTATTGAGTAGAACTTGACTAGTGTCGTCAGATGTGCTATTCTTGACCTGATGAAGACTTTGGAAGAATGGAATTTTAAATCTTTAGTTCTATTCCGGGTTGGTTAACAGGAAATGAGTATTCAATAACTAATGACCTAAGAACAGGCGAGGGTCTTAATTAAACTTCATTCATCCGTTATTTGGAATCACAATGCGATGATGGAATGCCAATTTAGAAAAAAAAATCAAAAGTCGTGCCTTCCATGTGTCGTATGGCCTCCACAGGCAATCAAGATGAGCTCATGGACATATATCTGGCTTGCACAGAAGTGGTTTGCCTCGACAGTTTTCTATGCGCTTGGCTTTGAACTGCACAGTGGCTCCTTTTTTTGTGGGAGACGCTCTTCAGGGGTGCTGTGGGGAAAGCAAGGTATGTGGACTCACCTTGATTAGCTGCCGCTGTTTCTAATTGTGTTCAGGGGCAACTGGAGCATAAGAACGTGGAGGACCCCTCCTATAATATGGCTCTTGTCTCCCCGGGAGATCTGCCGGCCTGCATGGCTGCTGGCTGACTTTGCACTTTTCATCGACAATTGGTGGTTTAACGACGTCTCCTACACAATTCTTCATCTATGAATTTGAAATGAGGAAATGCACGAATTCCAAAAGGTGCGCATTAACTCATAGAGAGCGATTTTCAAAAAGAAATTCATTTGGAATGGGGTAATCAGTGTTTCCAAAGTCGGTGCTTTGGTCAAAGTAGCACCGCTTGTGGGTGCGGGGCTCTTGGCCCATGTGCGGTAATTGGAGAAATGTCAGTCAGCCTTTTGCATGTAAGAAGTAGTCATTGGGGCCTGGATGTTGCAGCAGAAATGTGCTAATTAGTAAAATTCCGTTTCTGGAATTTGTAATTTAAAAATTGGTAACGTAGGATTTTGTCTGAAGGCAATTGTGCAGTGATGATTGCACTTACTGAACTGTTTTTCTAGCAGAAGTTTTAAAGGACTGCAAACTTAACCTTACATTTAACGTTAACATTGTACGAATTTACTCATCTACATTCATATATTCTGCTATTCCAGAAAAAAATCAGTGTCTCTTGAGGACCAGCAAACTTTGAAAGTGAATAAATATTGTATTCCTAATATGCAGTTGCCACATTCAATAACTTCACAATGCTTTATAGCGTCGACAAAATTACCAAATTTAAATAAGGTAGTGGAAATGAGATTTACTGGAGAAAAATAAATCGAGGTGGATTTATCTAAAGTGAATGTTGCCTAACACTGTTCGTTTCCGCATTTTGAAATAACTTTGAAAGCATTCACCTCTTTTATTTCCCTTA
This sequence comes from Ophyiulus pilosus, assembly GCA_033995625.1. Lineage (NCBI taxonomy): Eukaryota > Metazoa > Arthropoda > Diplopoda > Julida > Julidae > Ophyiulus > Ophyiulus pilosus. The sequence continues at coordinate 17,898 of JAUJYV010000645.1, read as the reverse complement.
GCTATACGAAGAGGAAAAATGGGAGGTCCTATGCACTGACAGAGATCATAAACTTTCCTAATTCTGTAGTTCCACCGAAACGAAAATGTTGAATGTGTCAGAAAATCGCTAATCCACCACTGGATTTCTCTTGGCTTCCATCCCCTCATAGGTGGAATTATTTGTGTTGGTACATGTCATCCCTTGAGAACGAAACACATATTGCTTTTTCTGTTCTGGGTTATTGGGTTATTACTTGTAGGAAGTTAATGCTAGTCCAATCCGATTTGTGCCATTAGGTTCAGGTGGCTTTCGGTTATATCGTCGGCTAAATGTCGATGTAGGAACATTTTATTGTAGGGCATTTTCTCATTAATATACATAATTCATGCGACTGCTCGAACAAAGGACGTTAGAACGTGGCTTACAGTATTTTCCCGTTTGGACCCCATACGCTTTCCTATTTGGATTAACTTTGATTAGCGTAGAGGCTTTTCAAGGGGTCCAACCCTAAGGGCATGAGGGAGTGTTAAGCTTGATATTGTAAACTTATTGTAAAAGTAAACAACATGCATAAATCCGGATACTGTTGCATGATCATCAAAAGTGTCTTGAGATGGTATCATGCATGTCTCGATTTATTGTAGTTTTTTTTACAAATTAATGGTTTGTGGTAACAGATTTGTGACCAGTTCCAACACCATTTGCTCACTTCGTGCCAATGTCACAGTCTGGCAATTTCTGCAATATTTTTTTATTATTAATCCTATTATGTTTTAAATTATGGACACTCGGTTAGCATTATTAGCAATGAAGTATTATTAAATAAGGTATGCATATTAATTTTTCAAACATAATGTTGTTGCACACTTCATAGACCACATTTAGCTTTTGTACGCATTCGGAAACAAATCTGCAATATCTCCTAGGTATGCCTGTTCTGTTTGTAATTATAACGTTTGTCTGAAATCGGTTCCAAATAAATGAAAGGTAGTTTCCAAAGCCATCAGCGTCTGGAAGCAAATCTCATCTGACACATCGCAATGTTTGCAAAATGCAGTGGGAATTATCGGTGCATTTTCGAGTGGGTGGAGGATGGCCGCTGGAAGCGCATGTTTCTCAAATTTACCTTTTCTTCAAATGCAAATTAGATGGAATGATTTGTGTCGGAGAAAGGTTGCCGCTTGACAGCTGAAGCGTCACCCGTGGGCGGGCAAACAAACATGGTTAGCAGCTCTGAGTGTCCAGTGCAACACTTGCCCACAGGTAATTCCAAGATGGCGATGTTGATGGTTTTACAGCAACAACACGATGTTAAGTTTCTCTCTAGTACCTGTATAGACAACCTGTCCGATCTATCCATGACCCCACCACCCAAAAGGGTAACTCTTGTTTTCACCCAACGTATTATTGACTCGGGTAAACTTGAATTTTTAAAAAGTTGTACAAACGAAACCCCTACTTTTCACTCTGCAATGCCCACTTAATGGTGTGGTTTTTTTGTTGTTGATCCGCTTCTCTGTTGCAATCATTTTTTTTTTACTTCTCTCGTTATGCCTTAGGAGGGGGTGGAGGCCCTTTAAAATGTAAAAACAATAATAGAAACTGGTTGGAACGTTTTCTTACTTGTGTGACTACAACTTCTCCCTTGCCAATGTATACAAGCTTTTAGTATATTGATGGTTTTTGCAGATCCCCTTGCAATGCTCGGTGGTGCCTTTGGCAATCATAAACCATCCTATTTTCAAACTGTATAGTTAAGTATCTTAGTGCTGGCCGAACCAATTCTCAAGGACACTTTTGCCATAATCTCCTTTAAAATGAAATGGGGAAATGTAATAATCGTGATTGTCGTTATTACTTTTTTGAAATTTTGAAATTTCAAGCAAGTGTGCTGTCTGGAATCTTGAAAAGTAACAACGTGTTGAATGGTCCTTGTTGATTTAAAGTGGTTTGACCATGGCTAACGTAATCAGTGACGTGTTACTACATGTATGCACTTTAAGTTTTCAACAAATTTCCAAATCTGTGTCAATAGGTGATGGCATGACTCATCACATGAATGTTTTAGTATACGTCAGTGTGAATAATCAATGGCCTGAAGCTTTAGTGTCCCTCACTTCACATATTTGAAACAAGCTCCTTCAAGTGCTGATCTCATAGTCTGCGTGCAAAAACCTTAACATGTCTCATAGTCGAATTAAATTGTAATAAAGTGCAACATACAGCTCGTGTATGATTTGCAAACCTTTATAGTTACAGACAGAATGCATGGATGATAAACATAAATCTATGATCAGAATAAGAAGCAAAGAGGGAGATTTTAATGGAATTGGGGTTACGAAATGGAGGGAAATGACGTGTTCTGACAAAATGGGATTTGATGCAATTTGGGTGACTGGAAAATAATCTGCAGAACTAGAGTAGTTGTGAGCAGTGGGGGTCTGCAGTGGACAAGGGGGCACATGTATGATAAAAGGAGGGATGATGTGATTTGAGTAATTGAGGTATGATTCGTGGGGATGAAATAGGATCTGTACGTAGAGAGGGGATGCATGTGGGGAAGTGATAAATTATATTGGGTGCAATGAAGGGTTTGGTGGCTTTGAATTTTTTTCCAAATTTTACTCAAGTAACTATTTAATCTGGCATTGAGACAGGTAAACTTAACCTTTGCTGAATGCGCCTGTAGAATGTGGAATTCTGGGTTTTTATGTTTGGGGTATATTCTCTTATAGTTCACGCAGCATTTGAAGAGTGAAAATATGTTAAAAGATGTTTGTAGAAATGCAGTTCGCTAAGGGGGTTCCCACAGAGATGAACTTGATGGACCCACCACTAGGCTGTGGACTAAAAATATGGCAATGCTCATTTTTACCCCCTTTTTGCCATTCGTGCCGTACTATGTCCATGAGTCAGCAGGTTATTTTTTTTCGTCTAGTGACCTGCTGGTGCAAAGTTAATTAATTTCTTTTGGTTTTCTATGGACATGGGCCAGAATAAGGCTTACAGGTTGGAAAGAGGGGAGAAAGTCAGGGGATTTTTTTTATGTAAGCGAGGGAGTAATACAGGTGTGGTTGGAAGTTCAGAAGTCAAATGAGAATCATTTCCAATTGAGTTTTTGGGAGGTTACATTTTTGTGTCTACTTAGTGGACAAAGATGGCATTCAAGTTTCAACCAACACCCAGGCAGGCTGGAAATGAAATTTTCTCGGGTTCTGTTATCGTATGGGATAGAATGGTAAATTTCCGATGAAAGGAATTAGCAGAAAGGTGAATAATGTTTCATTATCGCTAGTGCGATCTGGATATGCAGAAGCAAAGGAACTTAAAGGTGTTATTTATGCAAAATGGACAGGTGGAGCCCTTGCATGCCCTCTTATGAGTTGATTTTCCTTTGATACTTGTCTTCAATGCATTCCCTGTACCGGCAAAGTTGAAACATGTAATGTTTTTGTCTATATACAGTGTGATTCAAAAATCTTTTACTTGACCTGTCATACCTAATGAATACAAGCTAGGCCAACGCCCTTCTGTGATGTTATGAGCGGCAGCGGGTAAATTTACACGCATTGCAATAGCTTTTATAACATGCTAATTGCGGTTGTAAAACATGATTTAGTCTTTATATGCAAAATTTTTGTAAAGCATATGGATGTTGCTAATCCAGCGTTTTGTGTACTGAAGTTTGCTTTTGAAAGTATGGCTCAGGTAGCATGAGCATCCGTTCATTTGGCTGTTTGAAATTTTTTTAAGGACAAAAGATGGTTAGTCTTTTCATCCTCATCAACTTGATGCTGCTTTTGTTGCAGTATAAATGCAGTATAAATTAGATGACACATTTGTGGGGATTAAGCAAACTGTTGAAAATGTTGTAATGACTCTGTAAATGGCGTTTTGCAAAGGATATTCCTCTTTTTATGATAAGATTTAGATGGAGTTAATATACCATTTGTCTTTATCACAAACATCATAAGATGTATCTCATGGTAATCTCAAAATAATCGTACAGAATATTTATTATGGACTTCAGGTACTGTCAAGTACTTCAGGGTAACTAAACATCACCAACGGGTATTGTCTCTGCCCTTGTATTGTGCTATTGTTATAGGCATGTGCATGTGTGATAGCATGTATAATATTATAAAGCTGGGTCTCCACAGAAAGCAACACGCAAACACCAAACCTGAAACAATGAATACGGCAACATGTTGATGAATACAGAGGTGTATCCACCAAAAGTTTACAGAAAAAGTGAACAAATGAGTCTAGTTTATGGCGCTTTTGCCAAGGCGTGTACGCTCTATTGTAGACCCGCTATTTGAGGGGACGGCTGAGCCGAGCCGATGGCTGAGCATGCGCAGTAAAAGTGGCAACATTTGTTTCCTTTTGATCCGGGCCGCCTCCCGAGTGATCGGCGAAATGTTTCCAAAACCATGCATAGTTCTGACAACAAAAAGAACAACAAGTTGTGTCAGTCACACTTGTTTATATAGTTAAGAAGTGGCCAAAGTATAAGATTCTGCATCCAGAACGGCTGGAATCTACAGATTTGATAGTATAAATTCATACTAAAAAGTCAAGTCACTTTAATATGTCTATTCATTTTATCGACACCTACGTGGTCCACTTTTGTCGGGGTTTTTTTTGGGTTTTTTTGCAATTAAATAACATTATAAATTTTCGGACTAGATAAAAAGTTGTCACCGTACATTTGAAATGATACGATTATCTTTACGTAAAAGGGTTGGCTACTGTTGACCATGCATGCAACTGCTATTTGAGGACATCAATTGCATGATAAACATTGTGCAGTGATGGTGCAGAAACAGGGCGTTAATAATAGGCTTTTAAATGGACAAGCTTAATGGATTCTATTTAAACTGATGTCTATTTCGATCAGTCTTTGGCTTTGATGTAAAACAGTAGTTGTTTTAACCCTTTTCGCTTCTGGATTGCGGATTAAAAATGTATTACAACTAAAGACTGGATTCAAGTTAGTCGATATGCTTTAAATGTTTCTTAAAGACTCTTTGTCGTGTTACTGTCGTATTTTCAACGATGAAAGCGCTGAAAAACGATAAAATTGACTTAGTTTCCTATAGTACATGCACTTTGAAGCTTTCAGGAAGTCTATAAATAATTAACTGAATTTTATTACTGAAAGTTCAACCTTAAATTCCATCATATAAAACATAATTACAGGTTATGGAGGATGCTGCAAATATTGTGTAATATATATGTTTTATAACTTACAGGGTTTAATTAATTGATTTTAACAATTAGCTCTGAAAAAGTAATAGCATTTCAACATAAACTCAATCATAAAATTCGTGACTTCGAGATAAGATTATCGCCAACCAATTTTTTTGTTGTTATTCCATGGTTTAAAGCAATTTGCTTTAAAATCGTTAAAAATTCATTAAACAGTTGCGAACATTTATCGAATCCTGTTTCTGAATTTTTAAGCCCGAAGTAACAGATTTTTTAATGATCATAAAATAAATTGATTATAAAAAATTTGAGTATAATAAAAACGAAATTAATTGATAAAAGGTAGTTGATAAAGTGTCTTAAAAATAAAACAGGAGCCTTAAAAGGTTGTTGGACTTGAAACAGCTGGTTGATTTCTGGATATGAAGTTGTTTAATCCCATAATTTGATATTTGATATGCTTGATAAATATAGACACGATTCGACGATATCGTTTGTTCCATTATAATGGTTAAATTTATCGAAATCCTATAAGGTGATTCATTAAATTTGACACTGCTGAATGCTGAATTATTCCATAAGGCAGATATGGTTACTGTATGCTATTTGATATGATTTTTCAAAACAAAAAAGTGTGCTCATTTTACTATTATTTTTCATACTGGATAATGAGACCATATCGGGTAGTAAACTGAAAATGTGGTCCTATTATGTGGCTGGTCCCATTAACCACACTCGTGCCCTAGCCCCACCAAACCGAAACGCTCGGAAAGTAGGCCGAAGCGTCACCAACAGATGGCGCAACATCCGGTTGATGACCATTCCGTGCATTCCCACCAAACCGACTGAAAGTAATGGAAAGAAATCATATCCGAAAACAGAAATACTAGCGTGACAACAACTAATGAAATATATGATCATCTTTCATGTTTTAAATTTGCGTTATTAAAAGGTATTTTAGCAGATCATATGGGCGTGGTTTTCCGCTCAGCAGAAAGGCACGATTGCACCAGTGCGCATATTTTGTAAATGTTCCGCTAACAGACGGAAATCCGAGCATTTTTGGTTTGGTGGGAACAGGGCATTAAGCCCTTCACACACTAGACTAGTGCGCATGCGCGAATCCAAAAATTGTGCGCTAGCAGTGAATTTACACAAAGTGAGTCGAGTGTGTGAAGGACATTATACATACTTTTCTATCCTTTCTCATTTAGCCAGTAACTTTTTAATAAAATAACACCATATGTTGCTTATATTTTGCACCATTTCGTTAGTTATTAAAAACAGTTACATGCTTGTATGTTACCACTAAAGAATGCCGTCATATATATGAGTAAAATAAGAAAGCGACGTTAGTATATTTAATGAAATATTGTTGTAGGTTATGCTTAATTTTAATGATTTTTTGTCCTGCTTTTGAAAAATCAACTATTGTGTATATACACGGTGGAATACATTTACCTTAATACTAAGAGTGGACAAGTAACTGCCCTCTGGTAACTCTGGTATTTAGTCTAGTGATCCCTCCCAAGTCTGGAGATTTAAGAATGTGGATTTAACATTTCCGTTCACGGCTTTTGCATTCAAAACGCTCTTTTAGTGTTTTTAAAGACAATTTTTCTTCACATTAACTGTTACTGTCTATAAAGTTGATTTATGTCGGCTCGCCCTCAGGCTGAGACATTCCAAAACCTAAAAGACAAGAATTCTTCTTAAGTGTCTTTTTTTTGGTCATAAGGGCGCCACGTGTGCTTGTAAAATTAGCACTCTTGGTAACAGCTTTTAAAAATACATGTTTTTGTAGGCTTTTTTTCGGGTTTTTTTGTTTTCTTGGTATGTATCAATTGTACAGTGCAACTATACGGTTATACCATAAGTAATTAAATAGCACAATGAGGAATCCGAAAAAATAAAGTTGATATATAACTTTTAAGACGACAAACTTTGAAGTACGTGTACGTGTTTTGGGATAATTGCAAGTTATTTTTCAAGTGAAATTAGAAGTGTGATCTGATCTGAGTGTCATGAGATATAGTATGACATTTTCTGAAAAATGTGACTCATGATTTAAGTGAAAACAAGCCTTTTTCAAGCGTGAGGCTAGTAGCACCAGCAGGAAGCGTTTATTTTCGGCGGATGCGCATGCGCACTTTTACATCCGCCGAAATCGGCGCTTCCGGCTTCATCTACTTTGATAATGAATCATGAATGTATCTGGGTTTTTCAAAAATTGTGCAATGAAATGCAAGAACAGAATAAAAGTTTTATAAACATAAATTTAGTATTAATGTTCTTAAATGCTTCACCTCGTTTATGAATATATTTTATTTTTTGTGCTATATCATTACAATTTTAAATTTATAGACATATCGAACTTGGGGGAGATGGGCAAAAAAATCGTAAGATGAAGATCATGAAGTATAAACACGCGTTTTTCAAACCATCTTTAACCAAAGTTTAAATATTTTTTTCATCGAGTAAGCTTTAGGTATTTTTTTTCACAAAAGGTCATGCCCTCGTATTAACTTTGCAACCGTAGGGCTACTAATTAAGTACGTTGATCCATGGGGTTGCTGTCGAATACCTTGGGTATCCCACATCTGTTGCGCCTCACTAGCAATTTGTACATTATCGTTGATTATGTCTTAGGGAAAGCAGGGCTTCAACTTGGCCGTTTAATACTCTTCGGCAATTTGCGTTCACCAATTTCATAGCAGATTGTGAAACATAAAATTTCGTTACAAAGTGGATAATTGCGCAAATAAAAGCGCACGTTTATGACGCTCAAATTTACGATGAAAACAAACACGGGGAAAATTGGTGTTTATGTTACGTTAATATAGACGTGAAATGTCGCCATAAGACTCATTAAATGCTATTTAAACACGGTTAAATAAGTGTAGAGTGGATAACGAGCAAGTTTATGACCGAGCTTTTAACATTATTTAACATAAAAACAAGACGCACAACCTATGTATATTATACGCGCATACATTAAGATATTTTGATAATGTCGATTAGTTTGAATATTTCATGGGTTTTTATAAAGGATTATAGCCATCAATATCAGTGATAATATGCAATACCGTCAATTCTGAATACAATCAGGCTAGTCAAAAGATAAGATATTTTACTTTATGCTAATTCACTTTAACGAATCGTTAAGGTCGGATTAAGGTTCATTTACACACATCAGTTACTTGTCAGTTCCGTCACCGTTTAGAACTTCCGATGGAAACACGAACGGTTCTGTGCCGGATGTGTGTAAATTAATGCTTCAACAGAAATCTGTGAAATGACAATACGTGGAAAATTATTTTTCACTGGCACTGAAGAGTTTTCATGGAAAGGAATTTCACTGAACGGTTATGCTTAGTAAACACTGAAACACGAAACAGAAACAGGGTTTCGTAAACATGTTGGCGATATGTATCGTCATATAATTGACCATGTATCGCGTTTTAATAGAACTACTGTTTATTGTAACACAGTTCCTATTGTTGACCTTAAGTCAAAATTTCACTCTCAACTAAAATGGAATTATATTTGAGATTTGGCACAATGTCAGTAATTTAGACATCACCCGGTAAACAACTGCACTTAAGAATATTGTTTAGCTGCCCTCGCTGCGAAAATATCCAATTTAGATCTAACATGTCAAAAGTTTGGTGTTGTTTTTTTAAAAAATGTAGTCGATTCTGATGTGAAATCTTAGGCGCTTTGAAGAGGATATATTTTATACTAAATATTTTATTCACCCTCAGTGCATGTGTAGCACTCGTATGTGCATGTACTAGCTACATGTACATATGTCCCCCCCAACAGTGGGCATTTTTTCGTTAACCCACTGATAAATAATTATGTGTCATCCATTTGCTTGAATAATTTTACCATAATAATAGAGAAATGCAGAAAATGGGCGATAAGCTTGTCAGCACATTGCACAAAAAAGCAACATAATGGTTTGGTGTGTGTCAGGTACGCGAAATATGAAACTAAATTGCAAATGGCTTCCCCTCCCGCCTTCTTTTGATAGCTACAGAATTCACATGAAATGATTTCGAGAGGTAAAAAACTTTGGTGTTTTCAAGGTACACAAACCTATTTTTTCGTTTTAATATTCTTAGGCTGGCATTGATGGACCGTCTTCTACCATGGGTTGTTCGGGACCAGCAGTCTGGATATTTACCTCAAATAAATCAGTCTTGAGCACTGACACAAACAAAAAAAACACAGTTAAAAAACAAAAGTCTTATCAAGATTTTCAAGTGGGTTGCCAGGTTGAAATTTATTTTTAAAATCTGGACACTCGCGAAATTACGTGCCATTGTGTTTGCTCTCTGGAACACTCGTTGAGTTTATGCTTGATGTTTTGGACTTGTTTTTCAGAACGAATAAGTGGAAAAATGGTAAACAATAAAGAGCTACTTATTTTATCAGTTGCATCTTTATTGTAGTGGAGAAAGAAAAAAAAAATCCCATAGAAAATGGCCCCCTTGGAGATCTCTCAGTCTAGTAACACAATTTATTAAAAATGCATGTGCCGAGACTTTTGGTCCTAACTCGCTTCTGTTGCGTCTGAAATGTACGCAATAATTAGATAGGATCTGAAAGTCGTGACGGGTTCATTAAAATTACGTGGGGTTCTTATATGTACCCAATTCAATTCCCTTTACATTTCTTGCATGCTGAATAGAAATTAGCCAGAGCTAAATATCTTAGCTGCTGAACTCTTTTTTAAGTCCTCTGCCCAAGAATTTTAATGGAAGTCGATGCTGTAATTGTATATAGGGGTGCACATTTTGGGAATGGTCCACACATGTTGAACAGTTTTAAATGGGTTGTATATACGGGAGGAAAAAGGGTCAACTGTTGGAATGAGTGTTCCAGAAAAATGTTCAGATTGTATATGGTCCAACAACTCGATTACATTTTACTGGTTAACTCATTAGGTAATGGGGACATGCTTGCCCATTGTATCTTGGAGACACGTGGGCCCCATGCACCCATCAGAACATATTCTGCTTGGATTTCACTTTTGGGACGCATATAACTGCAGAAATTGTTTGTGCATGTCGAAAAATCATATATTTTCACTGCAGATAAACTGCTCTTTTGATGCAGAAAAAGTGAACCTTTGCTGCAGATAAATTGCAGGCTTACTGCAAGACGTTTTGGTAAGGTCACAGCCAAAAGGAACCCCTGTAAATCTGCTAAAAGAGTCCCTGACTAAATGGCCCCACTGACACGAAGTGGCTTTGATTGACCAGCCATTTCGTGACAGGGTGAGTGTTGCTTGGGATGAAGCTAGTGAAACCCACATTATTGTGGGCATGGGTAATTACTTTGGGTCTAGAAATTTACATAAACTGCATATTACTGTACAGGATGTTTCACGCTATAGGCACTGTTATCGCTAAAGTTAATTATAGATCGAATTTATGCTAATGTCACATTTTTTTTCTTCTTTCTTAACAGCTGGACAATCCTGCTTTTCATCATCATTTGGAAACTAACCACAAATTAATCCCGCCAGCGTTGCCACCTTGTCGCGGATCAGACGTTGCCAAAAATGTGAACTGTAACAATAGTGGTAGTCATAACAACAACAATGGGGCCGTCTTGAATCCCTATTCTAATGCGATTTACGCCGAAATGACCCATGAAAAAAGTTCCTGTTGTAAACAATGGACAGTACACCTGATGCCTTCAGTGAAAAATCGCAAATGTGTTATTTTAAGTGTTTTAATTTCGGCTATCGTCCTTCTTGTGGCAGCTCTAGTGGTCGTTCTTTTCCTCACAGGTATGTCATTAGTTTTTTACATTATTATACAAATGTAGAGTTTGATGGTCACTAATTGTTTTGATGGGACTAGACAATGGTGAACATGTGCATGAAATCGATATATAGACACATTTCGCCTTCCTCAGCCCAGATTTTAATTGCACGCTGTTTAATTAATTAATTGATGCCTATCTCGACTAATTGGAGGATTTAAGCACACCAGCGGGTTTTGTGATATTGAAATTTAATGATGCCCATGTAGCGTTGCCTGCCTATTGCATGGCGGACATGTTTGTTTTTGTATACTGCCCTTGCGTATGTATATATGTATACGCGTTTAGAAGCAATTAGGCCTAAGCAAAAATTTGCCCTCAGTCGGTGTATACTTAACTTTACAAACTCGATGGGCTGTTTTCAAAAAGATTATCCCTCAAATTAAGGAGATCTCGAGATTAACCCCAAGTTGCTGTTTCTGATTTTTTGCCTAACTTGATATCTCATTTTTCAAGTTTGATCGAGTGGAGAACATTATGTTAATAGATTCTCATATACGCGCTCAGGTATACTTGTCCGGCACGGATACGAAATAGGTTTTTTATTTATATAAAAAAAAAGATTGCCTCGTGGAAATTGCAGCTTTAGTAGTTTTTTGTTCAGTACGGCCACTTTTTCTCGTATCTGTTTTTGAAATCTAAAGAACTTGAAAACAAAAGGTCGTCCGTTCAGGCCTGTTCAAAAACCAAGAAGGAAAGTATAAATTTTTGCCCCTTAACTCGTAAAACATTTAGTCAGAGGAGCGCCTGAACAAAATGAATATTTTGCACGAATTATGTGAACATGAAAGCAAAGCACGCACATATAAGAGAGGATTTGGGAGAATAAATATAATGAGCAGATTCGTACTAAAACTTGAGATTTTAAAGCCGGGTCTCCATCAACACCAACATGAAGCGGACGCAAGGTTTGCTGAAACAAATTATCAAAAAAAAGTTTGCTTACCATATTTTCATCCTGATGTTTCAGCAAACTTTAGGCGCGTTTTTTGCGTCCAGAAACATGTTTCGGGATACGAACTTCAACAATTTTAGCAATTTTTTGCCAAAAAATCGTCTTTTAAACAAACATTTCTGTGTTCGCTCAAGAGGCAGTGAAGATCAAAGTAAAACATGTTTGCTGGCCAAGGCGCTGTATACATTTTTATACCATGACGTAAAGCAATGATCCAATTTGATGTGGACAATAATATTTGGAAAAACATGTTTATAGAAATATGTTCTCGAAACCACGTTTGGATAAATTGGTTTGCATAAACTCTGTTTCTGTTTCGTGTTTGCTCTAATTTGTACTAAGCATTACACTACAAATTTGAGGACAATCTTGAATTTTATCAGGTCTTCATTGGATTGATCTACAAGTTTGATAAGTCCTCTTTTTCATTTGTGTGTTGCTTGTCATTATATTTAAGTAGTACTTTAGTACCTATTTTTTGTAAATTTAAGAGCATTATAAAGCCTGTAGATTGTGTTGCAATAGTTGCAAATTCACACTTTTGCTGCATGCAATTATCACGTTTTGTATCCGTTTAAAATCAAGAACAACTTTGAATTGGGTTTTGAAATTGACCAACTTTTCTAGAAAGAACATTAGGTGGCAATAACAATAATTGCTTTGATGCAGATCTATACACGATTTTCTGTTGCTTTCATATATTTGAATACATGAAATTCAATGTGTTTTGTTTTACAGTGGGCGGAGGAATGGAACTCTTCAGTTCGTCTAGTAAAAGTGAAACTGTTCTGAAAGGTAGGTTGGTGCCTTTTGTTTCATTGCCTAGTTTACTGTCCTGGTTTGTATTTTAGCAATTGGAGGATAATTAGATTGGGAATTTGCGTGAAGTTATAATGCAGAGTTGGTTAAAAAATCTGTTTGTGAATAATATTGGTAAGATATGGACCCATTCCATTGCCGTATCTGAACGATCAAGGTTTGGTATTTAAATGAATTATGGAAAAGAGGATCGGCTTAATTTCTTCTTGGAACCTTGTTATTAATTACTAAACGTTATGCTTGTAGTGCATAACGCTGCATAAGGGATGGTAGTTAACAACTATTGCACCCAGCAGATCAATTTATTTTAATAATGGATGTTCTGGCAAGGCATGAATATGACCATGCAATGAGGGAGGCATAAAAATTACGACCTTATCATGTATATATACGGTTTTCTCCGACGAGGTAACACATTCAAACTCCTGACATAAATTACGTTTTCTTGTGGTTTATGAATGCACGTGTATATGTGCGATTACTGGGCATGGCTGCAATGTTTTTTTCTGGTAGGCCCCAACTTTTTTTTTTTTTTTTTTTGCTGGTGGCAAGTAATGAGGATGAAATGAAAAGTAAATATTAGATGAATAAGAAGATACGAAGACGAGCTAGGGAATAAATTTCGGACGGCAAAACGAAATGGGCAGCTATAAAGGTTACGTACACAGGTGATATATTTCTGAACCATAAAAGAATGAAAAATTGAAGGCGACACATGCCTCTTTTTTTGAATGGAACCCAAGGATGTGGGGCCCTACCCCCGTCATTCAGAACTCCGACAGTCCTTGAATAAGCCCCATGCATGCAGGTGCTTTGTAAAAAGATGTTTTTGATTTATTATTTTAATACGTGTCAGGGAGTAGGCCAGGAAAGCAGGCGATAATATGGGTGACGGCCATTTTGAAACGTCAAAGGCCATTGGTGCCGTGGGGGAGAACATTTGAAGATATGGTGAAAGAAGTCTTATGATTTCCATGGAGATGTCTAGTGTTTATACAGCCGTTGCGAAAGGACCTTCCCATCCTTTTCAGCCCATTCTGCTGCGAACCCAACCCACATATCCATGGCACAATGTGCCGCTTCAAAAGCAACAAGTAGCCGGGTCTGTATTGAACTACATGATTTTGTCATGCAGGATCCCATTGATTGAAGAACATGCGGTTGGAAGGGACTCCCTTCTTCTAGTGCCCATGGCAGGACTCCATTCCGGTTGTAGAGCATGAACCCACCCTTATCTGATGTAATAAATATTACACACCAAAACCATGGAAGGCCTATCAAATTTCCACGTAGAATGGTCGTTTTTCACCGCTCTTTATTTGACACTGGTATGCTCGGACATCCTTTTGACGGTTATGTCAAAAACACGATGACATGTTGCTGTTGTTGTCAGATTTGGAAGTTTATTCTGCCAACCTAATATTCTGCTGAGGCCGACAAAAAATTTGACGTGGACAACCACGTGGCACCCTTATGTATTTACGTCTGTCGTGTCCTGCAATATTCATATAAAAAAGGACACCTGCATGTAAAATTAGATGTTGTGAAATTCGGCAAATATGATCGTCACAAAAGACGAGGCAAGCATTTCTATACATGAAAGAGATTTATTCTGCTTTATCAAAGCTCTTTTTAAGCTGCTGATGTTTGCAGCATTACAACACATGGTCAAAATTGAGGTAATTTCGCCTTTACATGGATGAACACCTTTGAGCAAAAATAAATCTTTAGATTTGGAGAAAGAAAAAAAATTGTTTTTAATCTTAACTGGGATAGGTTATGGCAATGCTGGGCAGCCGTCATTGTCATTTCTGATCAACTCTGGTAATCTGACTGGCCAGGCATTATCGATCAAGGGTGGCATACTGCATGGTGGTTTTTATCTATGGGAGACCAAGGTTAATTTTGGGTTTTCCAAAACTTTCTAATCTTTCCAGGCCAGTTGCTGACAAAGAAGTTTTTTTTATAAAAATCCTTTATGGTCCACTGTTTCTCATTCATGGAATAATACAGTATAACTAGCCTTGGCTATTCACGTGGCTATTCATATGCTTTGTGACCTTATTTTGTTTAGCAAGCTAAGGTGCTGCTCTTGTTAAAATTGTATTATTGGTGTATGATACCGTTTTGAAAATAAATTACCCACCTAATTCTCCATGGGTATGTTGCATACCACAATGCTGTTTACCACACTCATTCTGATATTCATTATCTTAGTGTACATGTATTGTACACAAAATCAACAACGACAATGAGGGGGGGGGGGTCTGGACTGAAATGAACACAGTGTGGACAGGGGGTGGAGTCAATTTTTGAAGGGTCCTTGCTGCAAATATGTCATTAATGGTTTAGATATTTGACGTCATTTTGCTGAAATATGATGTCACAAGCGAGTGCCATTATGACGTCGCATTTGGTGGACTTTTCTAATTCATAATGTCAATTCAGTTGACTTGGCCATTTTCCCTTCATGGTGTTTTTTCAAGAGAGCGAACTATCTTCACCCTATACTGTCTTCATGACCTCGGACAGTTCACTGTCCTTTAATGAATCACGCTACGAAAAGGGCAAATGAAAGTCCAGTGGCCCATCCATGTTAGAACCCTTGTAGTTTCACAGTTCATCCGAGTGTCATGGCTGGAGTGGATGAAAGGGAGGGGGGTTTCGTGGCCCAAATTTCGGTCAAAAAATGAGGCGCTCCATGTTTTTTACACCCTATTATCGACTGATGACTAGGTCAAGTGCGCAACCGGGAGACATCATGGCAAACACAAAATACATGATGGAGGGCCGTGATCGATGGGCTTAAAGACAGATTGGTGGGGTGTAGGGAGGAGGGGGTCAAGCTGAGGCCCACGAGGGCAGTGACAGTGGTAAAGAGGGCGGAGGAGCCGAAACTATTATGGGCTCACCCCCAGAACCCAAACCCATTCATTTGCCTCATATATTGTCCAGCCGCGGTTAGGAGCTGGAGCATATAAATGTTGGCCAGGGTCATAGGTCGGGCTTGGTACCGTTCAACAAGTTCTGCTGGAACTAGGGGGGTGACAGGGGCTCAAAACCAGGATGCAACGGGTGGGTGACAGGCATTAAAAATGACAGACCACATAGGTCCTTCAGAATGCTAGAAGAAACAAAACAAATATGAAAAAAAACCACGCGAAATTCTTGAGCCGTGTGAACCGTGTATATCTTTTCTTCAGAAGTGTCACATGAATCACTGTCACCCCTCTCGAGGGAGCCCCCTGTCCACTGTCACAAGACGAAATTTAATGCCTTTTTCATTAAGAAAGAATATAAATTCGAATTCCAGACGTACTAAGTCGGAACAGTTACTTTGTAAGATACCTTTGGTGTCGTTTTTTACCTTATTCGCGTATATCAAGCAGTAAATAGTACAGGTAAAATGCAGTGTCGAACTATAAATGACAATGTCATGTGACCAACGGGAAATGGAAGAAAACGACATGTGCTTTTGATTCCGCAAAATTTTAAACTTCCTGGTTTTTGGTGAAACTAGGTGGAAAAATTATACTCGTATATTTAGTTGTGGAAATATCAGAAATTGGGCATATATGTAAATTTATACTCATTTACTCGTATATCCATGGACGTAATATATATGGTGCATTCCTGTTTTAAAACAGTTGAACCCGCTTAATTGCACAGACCGCATAATTGCACATGTTCTCCATGCCCTGAACTTTGACCCTACGTTTTGTACATTATGTGAACCCGGATATGCCCACCGGATAAATGCACATATTTTACAAGCCCCATGTGCAACTTTTGTATGGAATTGTGGCCGGATAATTGCATAAACCGGTTAATTGCACGTTTTCGGCTTGCCGGGTCGCTGCACAATTAAAAGTGGGTCGACTGTATTTTGATATTAAGTGAGGTAGTGACTTTTGGACTACCATGTATATTTTCAATTTTTAAAGTATCTACTGGAAAGATTGAATCTAATAAATGTTTCCCCATAGCTAATTTAGGCATTTGAAGATTTTTAGCAACAAATTGAGCCAGGATTACTGTATTTTAGCAAAACCCGGTTAATTGCACATTTTCGGCTTGCTGAGTCGCTGTGCAATTACGAGTGTTCGACGTACAATATATGACTTGTATGACCATAATATATGACTATACACCCACGAATATATACAGGGTGGGCCAATAAAAGTGAGAACATCTCGTAAAATGTGATTTAATCACATAAAAGTAGTTTAACTATACCCATACTAGATTAAATAGTTTAATGATTTACTTACTTACATATATAGCTATATGACGTCATTATTTCGACTATTTCCGGTCGCCATTTTTAATTTATAATTAATTAAATTTTATTTTGAAATAACTCATATGCTACGAGATGTTCTTACTTTTTTGGCCCACCCTGTATACATATAATGCCATACATTCATGTTTCAAAACATTTAAAAATAGAATAATATGCTAATCATGTGTTTCAACTTCCGTTTCATTAATTTATGGACATGTGTCCTGTGAGTACATAACTTATCTCCGGATGCTGCGAACATGTTTCAGACATTGATAGCGAGGTGGCATCCCGTCTTACTGGTTAATTTGGTCTTATTAATGGGTCTCATTAACCAACTAATGATTAGCCTAACAGGTCGCAATCACACCGAATTTTGATCTGGAAAAGATAACTCTTTTATATAACACTGAAAAACATTTTCAAATACCTCCGGTTTTCTATTGAGATAAACGAGCAAGTTTTTAATGATCATTACTATATATATACCTCCATTAAATTCCCTTACTTGTAATTTGCAACATTACAAACGCTGTTGTCAGTTCATTAACGTGCGAATTGAACGTAGGTGGTCTGTGGGTTCGGTGTCAATGGCAAACTAATGACCGGTTGCCAGGGTCTACTTTTATAATGTTAGGCAGAAATTACAGGATTATGCACATTTAAACGTGTTTTAATCTCAGATTAACGATAATGCAGATGCTTGTGAGAAAGTGAAAAATTGGTCTGAGGAATATACAGTGGAACCTCGCTTAACGAGCACCTCGCATAACGAGCAATATAATTTTTTTTTAAATGACTCGCTTAACGA
>JAUJYV010000644.1:0-32857 GCA_033995625.1 Ophyiulus pilosus | reverse complement strand
TACTGAAAGTCCAATTTTGGAGCAATAAACAGTATGAAGAGCGAGTAAAGAGTCACAGTAAGCCGACAGCCGATGGAGCAAAAACACCACGTAAGCCGGCTTCCGTCGACTCGCATTTTGCATCGGCTGATATGTGATGCCACGCCCACTTTCGAACCGCGGCGTTCCAATTTCGCGCGTGACGGGTGTTCCAATCTTGTCTCCGTTCCAAAAAATGGCGATTTGGCAGCGTTTAAGGTAAATTAAAGCGATTTTTGGGTGTTTAATCGATCTTATAAAAGTTGAATGAAATGGCTAACTAATTCTACTTATGACTGACAGATGACGATGCACAATGTAGTCCAATTGGGTTTTATTTAATCAGTTTCAGATCCGATCTGGCATCGGATGCCTAGTGCTCTTAAACACGACCAAAGTAAAAACAGCAGATGGCGATATAAAACGATGAGCAAATGTAAGACTTTTATTCACAATTCGTTAAAATAACAAAAGTTAATGAATAGATGCACTATACAGTTATTACATTTGGTAAACGTGAATTGAACGCGCACCTCCCACAATCACACTCGGCATCGCGAAAGATTTCCCCCAGCTACTTTTGAATGCGGCGGACGGCACTTCGCAATATGAGAATTCCGTCGGGCACTCGATGGTTTTGAGCAGCTTGGCAGTGTCCAGGTTCCACACTCGAGTTTGTTTGTCGAAACCCGCGGAGCAAAGCACGCGCAGCTGTTCGTCCACGGTGAAAGGGATTTTGAAGAAAGTGTTACTGTGTTCCTCGTAGCTGACAAGGGGCCGCATCATACGTAAGTCGTACATGAGTAAAACATCTGCGTCGCAACTTGCCAGCAGCTGCGCGTCGTTCTTCAGAACCTCGATCGTTAAAACATTGGTTGTTGTACAAGTAACGCTGGGTCCGAAGGTGGTTTCCGGATCCCTGAGATCGCACTTGACGAGTTTTTTTCCACGACCGCCGTAGACCACTTGACCCGAGGAATCGAACACGGCGCACATGAGCGGTTGTCCGTTGTTGTGGATTCTCGTGAGCGTCTGCCGTCCGATTCCGTCCCAATCGCACACCACCCCGCACGAGTCCATTCCGAAAACTGCCCTTCTGGCGGTGCTGCTGTACGCGCAACTGTAAACGTCTTCATTGTTCAGAAGTATTTCATCTGCCAACGTAATTACGTTCCCGTCATCGTTTTCGGCATAGACGTGTGCGTAAGTATGGGGTTCGGTGTAGCACGTCAACACGCTTGTTCTGCCGAAGGGGTTCTTAAAAATACATTTATCCTCCAATCCAGAGATCGTTAAAGGCGTGCTTGAAGTGGCAGCAGTAGTCAACGAGAGTCTCGTAGTAGGTTTATTGCTAATCTCGAAGTGCTCTTCAAGACTACCTTTCATGAATTTAACACGTTGAAAAGCTGGTTCGGGACGAGGTTCGTCCCAGAAAGTAGCTATGCAATCAGAGTCATCATCCGTCAAAATCGTTTCGCAAAACGATGGCACGGACGAGTGAAACGCAAACCTTTCTTGGATTTTTCCCAGTCTACTTTCCAGAAGCGATGCTTCGACATGGGGCCGCAGAATGCCGTGCTGGCGCTTAAACGCAATGTTCGCGATGGATCCGGTGCTAACCTTGCGGTCGTTGTAAACTTCCATTTGAAATGTATAAATGAAACGTTTTTCTCCTTTTTTTTTTAGAGGCACCTGAAATGTGGAAAAAACGACAACAGAATTGGATAAAGACCATGGAGTTAAGGGGCCACGACAACGTGTCCCGAAACAGACCTTGAGAACAGAAACGTGAGTAAGAAAATTGTATACACGCTTTTAAAACGCTTAGAAATACACTTTAAATATGGTAATTTCATTTGAGACTGGACGAAATTTGAACATATAAGAGCGTTATTAAAGGACCTAAAAGTGAATTTTAGCAAAGAATGAACCATGAAAATAATCGTTAAAAAAACCCCTAAAAACACACCTTTAAACAGGAGAAATGATGTTTCTTTTATAAAAAAAAAAAGTGACTTTTAAAATTTAAAATTCGTGGCAAAATGTTGAACACGTTCGATCAACACGACTGGACGATGACATGTGGTTGAATAACTCGTGATTTGTGGCTTAAATAGGGCCGACGGCTGACATATGGTAAGCCGAAATAGTAGACTGTCGGCTTAATTCCCATAATCCTTCGGCTTACGTTTTATAATTTGTCGGCTGGCGGCTTACATTGTGGCTAAACCTGAAACTTATAAACATTTAGGTATATATGACTTATGTTGGACATATCAAAATTGATCGAAAACTTTAAGAAATTTAAATTAAATTACTCCTTTCATTCTGAAAGTCCAAATTTGGACCAATAAACAGTATGAAGATGGAGTAAGGAGTCAAAGTAAGCCGACAGCCGACGGAGCAAAAACACCACGTAAGCCGGCTTACGTCGACTCGCATTTTGCATCAGCTGATTTGTGTTGCCACGCCCACTTTCGAACCGCGGCGTTCCATTTTCGCGCGTGACGGGCGTTCCAATCTGTCTCCGTTCGAAAATGGCGATTTTTCAGCTTTTAAGGTAAATTTAACCGGTTTTCGGGTTGTTTATTTGATCTTGTAAACTTTGAATTGTATTGCTAACTAATCCCACTTATGACTGACTGCGCATCGATGCACAATGTAGTGCAATTGGGTTTTCTTTAATCAGTTTCAGATCCGTTCTGGCCTCGGATGCCAAGGGCGCTTAAACACGACCAAAGTCAAAACAGCAGATGGCGATATAAAGCAATCTCCAAAAAGATGAGCAAATGTAAGACTTTTATTCACAATTCGTTAAAATAGCAAAAGTTGTGACTCGATGCACTATATATAGTTACTACATTTGGTAAACGTAAATTGAACGCGCACCTCCCACAATCACACTCGGCATCGCGAAAGACTTCCCCCAGCTACTTTTGAATGCGGCGCACAGCACTGAGGCATATGGGATTTCCGTGGGGCACTCGATGGTTTTCAGCAGTTTGCCAGTGTCCAGGTTCCACACTCGAGTTTTGTCGTCGAAACCCATGGAGCACAGCACGCGTAGCTGTTCGTCCACGGTGAAAGGGATTTTGAAGAAAGTGTTCCTGTGTTCCTCGTAGCTGATGAGAGGCCGCATCGTACGTAAGTCGTACATGAGTAAAACGTCGTCGTCGCAACTTGCCAGCAGCTGCGCGTCGTTCTTCAGGACCCCGATGGTAAAAACATTGGTTTTCGTACGAATAGCTTTGGACCCGAACGTGGTTTCCGGAGCCCTGAGATCGCACCTGACAAGTTTTTTTCCACGACCGCCGTAGACCACTTGACCCGAGGAATCGAACACGGCGCACAGTAGCGGTTGTCCGTTGTTGTGGATCTTGGTGAGAGTCTGCGGCCCGATTCCGTCCCAATCGCACACCACCCCGCACGAGTCCATTCCGAAAACTGCCCTTCTGGCGGTGCTGCTGTACGCGCAACTGTAAACGTCTTCATCGCACAGACATATTTCATCTGCCAACTTAGTCATGATCCCGTCATCCCTTTCGGCATAGACGTGTACGCAACTATGTGGTTCGCCGTAGCACATCAACATGCTCGTTCTGCCTGAAGGGTCCTTAAACATAGTTATATCCCGCAATCCAAATGCCCTAGCAAGCGGGCTTTCAGTGACAGTATTCAACGAGAATATCGTAGGAGGTTCGCCGCGGTTTTCTTCATTGTTAATATCGAGGTCCTCTATAAGATCACCTTTCATGAATTTAACACAGTGGTAAACTATTCCGGTTAAACGGTCGTTCCAGAAAGTAGCTATGCGATCGGAGTCATCATCCGTCAAAATCGTCTTGCAAAACGATGACACGGACGAGTGAAACGCAAACCGTTGTTGGATTTTTCCCAGTCTACTTTCCAGAAGCGATGCTTCGAAAGGGTGCCGCAGAATGCAGTGCTGGCGCTCAAATGCAATGTTCGGGATGGATCCGGCGCTAAACTTGCGGTCGTTGTAGACTTCCATTTGAAATATATAAATAAAACGTTTTTCTCCTTTTTTTAGAGGCACCTGAAATGTGGAAAAAAAACCTGAAATGTGGAAAAAACGACAACAGAATTGGATAAAGACCACGGATTTAAGGGGCCACGACAAAGTGTCCCAAAACAGAGCTTGAGAACAGAAACGTGGGTAATAATACACTTTAAATCTGGTAATTTCATTTGAGACTGGACGAAATTTGAACATAAAGATCGTTAAGGACCTAAAAGTAAACTTTAACATAACCATGAAAATAATCGTTAAAAAAAACCTAAAAAACACACCTTTAAAAAGGAGAAATTATGTTTTCACTTCTGGGTTTCCTTTAAAAAAAAAAAAAACGTGACTTTTAAAATTTAAAATTCGTGGCAAAATGTTGAACACGTTCGTTAAACACGACTGGACGATGACATGTGGTTGAAAACCACGTGATTTGTGGCTTAAATAGGGCCGACGGCTGACATATGGTAAGCCGAAATAGTAGGCCGGCGGCTTACTTTTTATAATTTATCGGCTGGCGGCTTACAGTGTGGCTTTACTTGATCCTTGTAAACATTTGACTTGTGTTGAACATGGCTTCGTTATTTAAAGCTAATTATTTTAAGTTATTTAAAATATCAAAATTGATCGAAAACTGTAAGAAATTTACATTAAATTACTCCTTTCAAACTGAAGGTTCAAATTTGGACCAATGAAGATGGAGTTAAAGAGTCAAAGTAAGCCGACAGCCGATGAGGCAATAACACCACGTAAGCCGGCTTACGTCGACAAGCATTTTGCATCAGCTGATATGTTATGCCACGCCCACTTTCGAACCGCGGCCGTTCCAAGTTCGCGCGTGACGGGTGTTCCAATCGGTTTCCGTTCGAAAATGGCGATTTTTCAGCTTTTAAGGTAAATTTAAGCGATTTTTGGGTTGTTTATTTGAACTTATAAAAGTTGAATGAAATGGTTTACTAATTCTACTTATGACTGACAGATGACGATGCACAATGTAGTCCAATTGGGTTTTATTTAATCAGTTTCAGATCCGTTCTGGCCTCGGATGCCAAGGGCGCTTAAGCACGACCAAAGTGTAAAAACGGCAGATGGCGATATAAAGCAATCTCCAAAAGGATGAGCAAATGTAAGACTTTTATGTACAATTCGTTATAATAACAAAAGTTAATGAATAGATGCACTACACAGTGATTAAATGTGGTAAACGTAAATTGAGCGCCCACCTCCCACAATCACACTCGGCATCGCGAAAGACTTCCCCCAGCTACTTTTGAACGCGGCGCACTGAATTTTTGCGAATGTGCCGTCCGTCGGACTCTCGATGGTTTTCAGCAGCTTGGCAGTGTCCAGGTTCCACACTCGAGTTCTGCCGTCGCAACCCGCGGAGCAAAGCACGCGTAGCTGTTCGTCCACGGTGAAGGGGATTTTGGAGAACATGTTCCTGTGTCCTTTGTAACGGGCAGTGGGACGCATCATACGCAAGTCGTACATGAGCAAAAGGTTCTTGTCGCAGCTTGCCAGCAGCTGCGCGTCGTTCTTCAGAACCTCGATCGCTAAAACGTCGGTTTTCGTACGAATAGCGCTGGGTCCGAACGTGGTTTCCGGAGCCCTGAGATCGCACCTGACAAGTTTCTTTCCACGACCGCCGTAGACCACCTGACCCGAGGAATCGAACACGGCGCAGGTCAGCGGATGCCCGCAGTTGTGGATTCTGGTGAGCGTCTGCCGCCCGAGTCCGTCCCAGCCGCACACCGCCCCGCACGACTGCATTCCGAAAACTGCCCTTCCGGTGGTGCTGCTGTACGCGCAACTGTAAACGTGTTCGTCGCACAGACGTATTTCGTCCGCCAACTTAGTCATGATCCCGTCATCCGTTTGGGCGTAGACGTGTGCGCAAGTACGGGGTTCGACGTAGCACATCAACATGCTCGTTCTGCCGAAAGGGTCCTTAAAAATACATTTGGCCTGCAATCCGAATGCGCTAACAAGCGTGCTTGAAGCGGCAGCAGCAATCAGCGAGAATCTCGTGGTAGGTTTACCGTGGTTTTCTTTGTTGCTAATCTCCAAGTGCTCTTCGAGAATACCTTTCATGAATGTAACGCGTTGAGAAACTTGTCCGGTGCGATTTTCGTCCCAGAAAGTAGCTACGCAGTCCGAGTCCTCATCCGCCAAAATCGTTTCGCAAAGCGATGGCACGGACGACTGAATCGTATGCCTTTTTTTGAGTTTTCCCAATTTGCTCTCCAGGACCGATGCTTCGACGTGGGGCCGCAGAATGCCGTGCTGGCGCCCAAATGCAATGCTCGCGACGGATCCGGCCCTAAACTTGCGGTCGTTGTAGACTTCCATTTGAAATGTATAAATGTATAAAATGCTTTTTTTCCTTTGTTTAGAGGCACCTGGAATGTGGAAAAAACGACAACAGAATTGGATAAAGACCACGGATTTAAGGGACCACGACAATGTGTCTCGAAACGGACCTTGAGAACAGAAACGTGAGTAAGAAAATTATATACACGCTTTTAAAACGTTTAGAAATACACTTTATATATGGTAATTTCATTTGAGACCTTACACTATGTGAAATTTGAACATAAGAGCGTTAAGGACCTAAAAGTAAACTTTAACATAGACTCAACCATGAAAACAATCGTTAAAAAAAACCTAAAAAACATACCTTTAAAAAGGAGAAATGATGTTTTCACTTCTGCGTTTACTTTCAAATAAAACGTGACTTTTAAAATTTAAAATTCGTGGCAAAATGTTGAACACGTTCGTTCGTCACGACTGGACGATGACATGTGGTTGAAAAACCACGTGGTTTTTGGCTTAAATAGGGCCGACGGCTGACATATGGTAAGCCGACGTTGTCAGCTTACTTGCCATAACCCGTCGGCTTATGTCTTGCATTCTGTCGGCTAGCGGCTTACGTCGTGGTTATACCAGGCGTGATTGGACGTATATGACTTTTTTTAAAAACGTCTTCGTTATTTAAAGTTAATTATTTAAATGTAGGCCATTTAAAACGTCAAAATTCAACGAAAATTGCCATTAATTTAAATTAGTGTTGTTAAAACGTGTCGCTAGATGGCGCTGAGTGCCACCACGCCGCCACCGTTTTTCCTTTCGCCCCCTAGATGGCGCCACGAGGAGCGTTTTTGTGCATTCCTCCGCCAGACGTCGCCCGCGTGGCGTCTCGTGAGTCCCGCGTGCGTTTGTTCCTATTTTTGCATTCCATTCGACGTTCTTTGGAAATGCCGGCTTTTCGTTCGTTCCGCACGCTTCCAAATCCGCGTTTTTCGCCCGTTTTTCGCTGAAATCGGTGCTTTTTGTGGGTTGAAACAGCGCGGTTTCGACGCCCGGATTACGGAGCGTGGTTTTGCTGCCGTTTGGGAGGTTTTCACGTTCGAATCGTGGCTGTGAAATCGTCGAGACGGACGTTTGGCAATCCGATCGAGGTTCGTATTCACCCCATGCTAGCTAACCGCGTTCTTCGAATTCCACGAATTCCCCGCCCTGCTTGAACTTTGACCCCTTGACATGTCCGCTGTCGAGGCTCTAGGGCCTTTAGGGACCTACTCGTCCAATTACATCGTCCGTTGACAACTACTGAGTGCATGTAACATGCCCCCTTCGTTTGACCGTTTATGGGGCTCGAATGTCAGATTTGAATAGCACGTGGAATACGGCACGCTTTTGCACATGGTCTTAAATTGTCGCGGCACTTGGCTATATATGGTCATTCTTTGGCTAGATAGGGCCCACGCGTGACTAGTAGTTAATGTTTGACCATTCAAAAACGTGATATGTATATTTTTGTAGCTATATGTGGCCATTCATTGGTTAACTAGGGTCCATAATGACTAAATTGGGCCCATATATGGCCCTTCAATGGATAGATATGGTCCATACTTGACTATATGGGACCATTCATTAGTTAAATTGGGTCCATAATGGCTTATTGGGCCCATATATGACCCTTCAATGGTTAAATATGGTCCATACTTAACTATATATGACCATTCATTGGTTAAACAGGGTCCATAATGGCTAAATTGGGCCCATATATGGTGAATAGTCCATATATGGCCCTTCAATGAATAAATATGATCCATACTTGACTATATAGGATAATTCATTGGTTAAATTGGGTTCATAATCGCTAAATTGTGCCCATATATGTCGAATAGTCCAGATATGACCATTCAATGGATAGATATTGTCCATACTTGACTATATGGGACCATTTATGGGTTAAATTGGGTCCATAATGGCTTATTGGGCCCATAAATGGTGAATAGTCCTTATGTGGCCCTTCAATGGATACTTGATCCATACTTAACTATATAGGACCATTCATCGGTTAAATTGGGTCCATAGTGGCTAAATTGGGCCCATATATCATGAATAGTCCAGATACCGCCCTTCAATGGATAGATATGGTCCATACTTGACTATATGGGACCATTTATTGGTTAAATTGGGTCAATAATGGCTAAATTATGCCCATATATGGTGAATAGTCCATACATGGCCCTTCAATGAATAGATATGGTTCATACTTGACTGTATGGGACCATTCACTGGTTAAACAGTGTCCATAATGGCTAAATTGGGCGCATATATGTCCCTTCAATGGATAAATATGGTCCATACTTAACTATATATGACCATTCATTGGTTAAATAGGGTCCATAATGACTAAATTGGGCCCATATATGGTGAATAGTCCAGATATGGCCCTTCAATGGATAAATATGGTGCACACTTGACTATATAGGACCATTCATCGGTTAAATTGGGTCCATAATGCCTAAATTGGGCCCATACGTGGTTAATAGCCCATTCAAAAGCATAAGTTGCTGATTATGTCGGCTGCCCATTCCTCGGTTACAAAGTGTCCCTAATATTATGTTTTCCTGTCCCGCTGGTGGCCCCATGGCGGCACACCATGCAGTGTTGGCATTTGACATTTTTGGCCCCATTAGAGCGCCGGCGTTCGTATGTGGGTCACTGTTGTTTAGATCCGCTCTCTTAACCCACAAAATGTCCTTACTTATTTTTGCGTAATTTCTCACGAAAATGCGAATCCATTGTTTTCTCGGAAGTCCCTGAAAATGTTTTTTTTTTTTTTCAAAATTATAGCAATTATTTTGATCACGTGCTTAATTTGCATGGCCTCCAAAATATGACGAAGCGAAAACCTATTTTATTTTTTGTTATTTAACTTTTTATTTGGCCAAAGGCTCGAAACGTAAAAACGTAACTTCATTTAAGTGCACGGGATTTCCCCTCGTTTTTTCTTTTTTTTCAAAAGCCTCCAAATTGGATTTAATAACGTGTTGGCGTTTTAAGCACTTTTTAGACACCTTGTACGGAGATACAGCGTGTCGCGAGAGTCTTTGAAGGTGGGGAAAACCACGTTCGTGTTGAATTTTAGGGACTTTCGATTCCCAACACTTTTTGGATACCCTGTATGTGTGTGTACGGGGTGTCCGAAATGTGTAACTGTGCGTTTGCGGTGTTATTTTAGGGTAAATCCCACCGAATCCGAGACTTTTTTGGATACCCTGTACGCATGTAGGGTGTCCGAATAGTTAAGAAACGTGGGTTTTATGTTATTTACATGTGAAAATTAACATCTTGCAAATGCACCTATACGCTGGATGCACCCTGTACGTATGTAGGGTGTCCGAAAAGTCCAACAATGTGGTTTTTTGTGTTATTTAACTCGAAAAATGACATTTATATTGAATTTTAGCGTAATTGCCATAGATTACGAGACTTTTTGGATACCCTGTACGTATGTGGGGTGTCCGAAAAGTTTAGAAACGTGGGTTTTATGTTATTTACATGTAAAAATTAACATCTTGCAAATGCACCTATACTCTGGATGCACCCTGTATGTATGTAGGGTGTCCGAAAATTACAGAAAATGTAGGGAAAATCCCATAGATTACGAGACTTTTTGGTTGCCGTGTGAGGTGTCCGAAAAGTTCTACAATGTGTTTTTTTTTGTATTAATTCACACTGGGATGCACCCTGTACGTATGTAGGGTGTCCGAAAATACCAATAATGGCTTTTTGTGTAATTTTTGGGAAAATCCCAGACTTTTTGAGATACCCTGTACAGGATGTCCGAAAAGTTTAGATCGTTGTATTTCATATCGAATGTAACGAAAATTTAATTTTGTTGCCGGACTTTTTGGACATCCCGTACGATACCTCTGTCCATCTTTTCGGACCTCCCTTCTGAAACGGCCCCACCTCGATTCTATTTCGTCAGAAATTGCAAGGTGACCTAACGCGGTTAATAAGCGAGTTCTCGGAAACGGTCCGAAAAGTTTCGTCACCGCCGCATGAGTAATATTGCCCTCGTCTCCCGCGTGGAGGCGGCGAAGGTCAGAGGTCAAGCGACTCGTGAGGGGTGCAGACGCGCGGCGGCGGGTAAGCTAGGGTCCTTTCCCCGCTTTTAGAGCCCTTTGCCGATGGTCCCAGGGTCTGAGCGTCCGAGGGAGGTCCCAAGTGACGTCAGGGCTACGAGTGACGTCATTTCCTGCCCGAGGTCCGGTTCGCCAAAAAAAAAAAAAACCGTCTAAAAAAAAAGCCTCGTTTTTTGAGGTTATTTTCAATTGTCGTTACTCATCGAGGTCAACATACCCAAAATAATGGAAACACCTAGGGTGACGTCACGCCAGATACGGTGGTCAAATAGCACGTGACGTATGGCCCAATTGGAGGGAGGTTCGACCTCGCTCGACCTCGTTTGACCTGGCTAACCGATTGTGTTTGGTCGACGCCGGTTATTCGGGACGCCGGTTAATTGGGCCACGCGTGTGGACAAAATCGAAGCTCCTGCTGTAGGTGTTATGTGGTCCAGACGTCTGCGTGTCCCGATTAAGCGGAGTTCGGCGAGTTTTCTCGTGGGGGTGACCCCCTGAGACCGCCCTCGAGTGATGTACGATGACACTCGAGTGAGGCTTAAGTAGGCTGCGATAACAAATGCGGTAACGAGGCTCGTAAATTAACCGTCAGGGGTCACGCCGGGTCGGAGAAGGAAGAGGGGGGGGGGGGGGGGAATACCAGACCGCCGTGGTCCGTACGCCGCCAGGGGGTGCTGATGAGGAATGAAGACGTGTGGTCCATTGGCTTGAGGTCCGTACGCCACCAGGGGGTGCTGAGGAGTGGGGACTTGTGGCCCATTGGATCTCGCTTAAGGTCCGTACGCCGCTAAAGGGTGCTGAGGAGTGAAAGTGGGGACTTGTGGTCCATTGGATCCCGCTCAAGGTCCGTACGCCGCCAGGGGGTGCTGATAAATGAAGGTGGGGACATGGCCCATTGGATCTCGCTCAAGGTCCGCACGCCGCCAGGGGGTGCTGATGAGGAATGAAGACGTGTGGTTTATTGGCTTGAGGTCCGTACGCCGCCAGGGGGTGCTGAGGAATGAAAGTGGGGACTTGTGGTCCATTGGATCCCGCTCAAGGTCCGTACGCCGCCAGGGGGTGCCGAACGAGGTGTAAGAAGAAATGAGAAGGGGGGTCTTGAGTGGAATTGTCGATAAAAGCAGCGAGAGGCCACTCGCTCGCTCGCTCTAGGGGCACTTAGCCACGCAAAGGGCTCTCCAATGACAAACGCAGGCTTAGTGACGTCATTAGAGAGTTTGAGCGTGCCAACTTCTTTACACTCACCCTAACTTTAAGGGCGGGAAGGGAAGAACCAGTTAGTTCATTGGGTAGTTGAATGCGTGGCTCCTCCCTTCCCGTCCGTTAAAGTTAAGGTGAGTGTAAAGACGTTGGCATGCGAAAACTGTCTAATACAGAGATTTGAGAATTTGAGCCAGCCGACACGTTAACCTTAACGTTAGAGGCGGGAAGGGAGGAGCCACGGACTGAACTACCCAATGAACTAACTGAACGTCACGAGTTCGCGTGCGTGCTTCTTCCCTTCCCGCCTCTAACGTTAAGGTTAACGTTAAGAGAGAGTAGAGAGAGTTTGAGCCATGGATCCAACGTTAACCAAACGATAACGCGAAACAGCGCTGGCGTCCCGGAATGGCGTTGGAATGCTTCGCATAGGGTAGTCCTTGACATTCCGGGCCGCCAACGCTGTTTATCGTTAACGTTTGATTAACGTTGACTGGCTCAAACTCTCTTTTATTGAACCAGCCAACGTTAGCGAAACGGTAACGATAACGTGAAACAGCTCTGGCGGCCCGGAATGTCAATGACTACCCTATGCGACACATGGCGTTCCAATGACATTCCGGGCCGCCAGCGCTGTTTCTCGTTATCCTTTCGTTAACGTTGGCTGGCTCAAACTCTCTCTTGAGCCATGGCCAACGCCTTGACTTTAACCTTAACGTTAACCTTAACGTTAGATGCGGGAAGGAAGGAAGGAAGGAATCGCGAACCGAACTACTCAATGTACTAACTGAACGTGACGAGTGCGCGTGCGTGCTTCTCCCCTTCCCGACTCTAACGTTAAGGTTGACGGTAACGTTGACGTTAACGTTAAGGCGTTGGCTGGCTCAAACTCTCTCTAATAATGTCCGTATCGTTAAATAGCACACTCGTGCGCTAATTTGAAATGTCGGTGGCGGCCATATTGTTCTTTTGTTGTTCCTTTTAAGTGCGCCATCTGGCGAGTGAGAGGGGGAAAGAGGGGAGGGGGAGGGGGGGGGGGATAAACTTTAATTACCCTTTTTAATTGATGCGGTAATATTGGGTCCTCCCTTCGTGCGGGGTGTCGTCAATTATAGATGGGCTTTTTTTTTAATTATCACTTAAGGGCTGTTTTGGGTTCCAAACCAAACCCTTCTAAATTAGAACACGCCGAATATATTAACCCCACCCCCTCCTCCTTCTTTTTGGGAGGGGCTAAATTATTACCCCCCTCTTCGTTCGTATGCCCCCATATCTAAAAAGAAATTGATCCGTTTTCAGATATGGACACGACGTTGTGACGATTGCGACGTACGTGAGGGACCCGAGGATTCGCGAAGGACCTAAAGGACCTAATCGTGACATGGGACCTAAATAACCCCCAAGGGACCGGATGTTGATATGGGGGATCCTGATCCAGGGGTCAGCCAGTGATGGAACAGACCGATTCGAGGATCCCATGTAGAGCCAAAAAAGGAGGCGCGGGGCCCTTGCAGGCCCCGAGGCTAACGGCCCCACAAACAATTAAGGTAAGGACCTTTTTTGGCAGCTTTTTACGTCTTGCGCGTGTAGGGCGCTTTGTTAAACGTTCGAGGTCCTTGTCGAACGCGGGGGTTTTGGATTATAGGGCCCTGTTCATATTCCGAAAGTGGCCGTTTGGTTTGGGGCCTTTTAGGATTGGGAATTGATGTACGTATAGGTTCTGATCAATCCCGGAATGACGAGTTAGGGTCGCTGTGCGAGGCATCACTCCGAGAGTGATCGTGTGTGAGCAGATTGAGGGAAAGTAAAGGGGGATTCTCAGCTTTTGGATTGAAGGGGTCAATCACTGGCAATCCTGGAATGACGTGGTCCATAAAGTACCAATTGTGGTCCATGAAGGAATTAACGTGCCCAATCGAGAGCCAATTGTGGCCCGTCATGGAATTAATGTGCTGAATCGAGGGCCAGTTGTGGACCGTCAAGGAATTAATGTCCCCAAATGTGGTCCATCAAGGAATTAACGTGCCCAATCGAGGGACAAATGTGGCCCGTCAAGGAATTAATGTCCTCTAATCGAGAGTCAGTTGTGGCCCATCAAGAAATTAGTCCCCGATCGAGGGCCAGTTGTGGCCCATTAAGGAATTAATGTGTCCAATCTAGGGCCAATTGTGGCCGGCCATCGAGGAATTAATGTGCCCAATCGAGGGCCAGTTGTGTCCCATCAATGAATCAATGTGCCCAATCGAGGGCCAATGGCGGCCCATGAAGGAATTAATGTCCCCAAATGTGGCCCATCAAGGAATTTACCTGCTCAATCGAGGGCCAGTGGTGGCCCGTCAAGGAATTAATATACCCAGTCGAGAGCCAATTGTGGCCCATGAAGAAATTAGCGTGCCCAATCGAGGGTCAAATGTGGCCGATCATGGAATTAATGTCCTCTAATCGAGAGTCAATTGTGGCCCATCGATAAATCAACGTGCCCAATCGCGAGGGCCAATTGTGGCCCGTAAAGGTATTTGTTGCTACATTCGCTTAATCGATCCAGAAGTGTCCATTTAAACGGGAATCGGCTGGCATTCGTTTCAATATTGAGCGGAAGTGACGTCACTCGATCCTTCGCGCGCGCGGCGTGCAAACGTTCGATAAGACGGTGTTCGAAAAAATTCAAAAAATGGAATTGCGTTGTTCTTAATTCACGGTCGTTAAGAGATTGGAAGAGCGCTGCTTAAAATGCTATTTTCTCGCCTCGTCTGTTTCCTTTCTTTTTATACGTTTTATTTAAAAATTTGGTGAAGTCCCGTAGCTGCTAAATACGACATGACAGAAAGGTATTTATCGTCAAAAATAAGTTAACACAACGAGAGAAGCGTTGAAAAATAGAACGGTCAAAATCGCTTTTTGGAATTTCTGTAATCCGTTTTATCGCCATCTTAAATGTTATTTTTTTTGGGTTTAATTTTTACGCATTTTTCGATTTTCTCGTGAATTATTACTTTAATAATATAGTGAGTTTGAGCCATCCAACGTTAACGAAACGATAACGAAAATCAGCGCTGGCGACCCGGAATGTCGAGGACTTCCCGCGCTGTTTCTCGTTAACGTTATCGTTATCGTTAACGTTGGATGGCTCAAACTCTCAATTTCTAGGCATTGTCATCCTAAGATTTCGTACAAACTTTCAATATAGTCTTTTAGGATGAACGCCGTTTGAAATCGGGATAACAGGATGATACAGGATGATGAACGATGACGATGACGTCACGCTCACCTACCATGTGACTCACACGTGACTCACCCCGTTCTTTCGCTAACGACGGCCGGAGCAATAAAAGCCAGTCGTACGACGCCAGTGTATATAGGTATCGTCTCTCCGATAAGCCCTGATTTTAATTCCTCTTCTCCTCCTGTGGGACCCAATTCCATCGGACTCCTACACGTGACCTCATCCCCCCCCCCCTTCTCCTCTCCTTCTTCCGCGTGATGATGAATTCCATCGCATGGGGCACCCCCTCTTCCTCCTCCTCCTCCTGTTCTTCCTGTACAGGAATTGGACAGGAGGAACAGGGAAAAAGGACATTGATAAATGATCGTATTAACTGCTTTTTTTTTGTGTGGGACCCCGCTCTCTTTAATAATAAGCGCGCTACACCTTAATAGGCCCTTTGCCCATTCGGAACGGGACACGTAATGCACCTCCCGCCCTCTGCCGGGGGCCACCCACAAAAGGGGGTTCCCGGCATGCAACGGGATGCGCAGGTCGGCGGGGATGATGAACGGGGCCCCCGAAATTTCTGGTAGAACCTGTTTGGGGATCTGTTGATGTGGGAGGAGAAGCGGCTGGTCCTAAGTTTAACGCGGGAATTTCGAGGAATTTTAAGGAATTTCGAGGATTTCGAGGAGTTTCAAGGAGTCATAGTTTCGAAGGAGTTTGTGTTGTTGCGAGGATCCGAAATCGTTGAATTTTTGTGGAAAAATGGGCGCTTTTTTGGACGTCCGTTGTGGACAATGTGGTTCGTTGTGAAGACTTTGTGCTACCAGAATTTCAAGGAGTCTGACACGAATTTCAAGGAGTCGCAAAGGAATTTCAAGGAGTTTCAAAGGAATTTCAAGTAGTTTCAAACGAATTTCAAGGAGTCTGAAACGAATTTCAAGGAGTCTGAAACGAATTTCGAGGAGTTTCAAAGGAATTTCAAGGAGTCTCAAACGAATTTCAAGTAGTGTAAAACGAACTTCAAGGAATCTGAAACGAATTTCAAGGAGTCTCAATGGAAATTCGAGGAGTCTGAAACGAATTTCGAGGAGTTTCAAACGACTTTTCAAGGAGTCGCAAAGGAATTTCAAGGAGTTTCAAAGGAATTTCAAGTAGTTTCAGACGAATTTCAAGGAGTCTGAAACGAATTTCAAGGAGTCTCAAACGAATTTCGAGGAGTTTCAAAGGAATTTCAAGGAGTCTCAAACGAATTTCAAGTAGTGTAAAACGAACTTCAAGGAATCTGAAACGAATTTCAAGGAGTCTCAATGGAAATTCGAGGAGTCTGAAACGAATTTCGAGGAGTTTCAAACGACTTTTCAAGGAGTCGCAAAGGAATTTCAAGGAGTTTCAAAGGAATTTCAAGGAGTGTAAAACGAACTTGAAGGAGTCTCAAATGAAATTCGAGGAGTCTGAAGCGAATTTCAAGTTTTCTCCAAGGAATTTCAAGGAGTCTCAAACGAATTTCGAAGAATTTCAAAGAAGCTTTCGTTGTTGAGAGGACCCTAAATCACATAATTTTGTGATTGTGGAGAATTCCAGTTGGTGAAGATTTTGTGCTACAAAAATTCCAAGAAGAACTTCCGCTAAACTCTGTGTCAAATTCGCAAACTTCGCGATGAATTTCGTCCGTGAATTTGCCTTCGAATCGTTTTGTGAAAATTTGACGTTGCAAGAATTTCCAGGAAATTTCACGTGTGTGTATTTTGCGAATTTGCCATCGTATTAGTAGTGCGAGGACGTTGTGATGCTACAGCAAATTTCCTGAAATTTCTCACAATTTGTGTGTGACGTGGATTTTGTGACCCTTGTCGTAGGACCTTTGTGAGGCCATGAATTTACGAGAATTTCTTGAAATTTCTTGAAATTTCGTCGAATTCGTGCTACTAGGATTTGCAAAACCTTGCCTGTCGGACCTTCCTGAGGACAGTTAGTCGAGAAGCTGCCGAAAATACCTCGAAAGTTGTCGTTCCAAATTGTGCCCCAGGGTAAGGACCCCCCTCCTCGTTATCTCCTCTCTTAATCGGCGGAAATTACTCGTTAACGCTAATCGGACATTAAACTAAAGTGCATTTTCTAGTTAAGTGCCTTCCGATGCCTCCAGGGGGCCGCTTTTTTACGAGCGGGGGGTCCTTAAGATCCTCGAGGTCCTCCTCGACCGAGTGACGTCATTAATGACCCAGATGACCTCGATGATCCCTTCGAGAAGTTAACGCCGCGCCCTTTTAACTTACGGACTGGTGCTCGCTGCGGAGCGCCACCTTGGGGCTTATTGGCCCGCTTTGGGGGCCCTCGGCAATCATGTTGCTGGAAGCCAAAGGTCAGGAGTCGAAGCAGGGTCAGGAGGTCGAGCAGGTTCAAGAGGTCAAGCGGGAATGCAAGAAAAGCAGCGTCCTGGACAGGCTGAGAGGCAACGGGAGGAGGAGGAGCCGACTGCCCACCCTCAAGATGAACATCCCGCCCCAGGTCGCGGCGGGTCAGGGGTCGAAGGTCAAGAAGAAGGAAAAGGTCAAGCGCATCTCCTTCGCGGATTGGGACAACGGAAAAGTGGATCCGGTCAACCTGATCAAGAACAACGAGGAGTCCGAGGTGAATAGCACGTATAACTTAAAGGGTCACGGGTCACGGGGTCAAGGGTCAGCCGATTGTTGGGGGTGTTTGCGGCGTCTTGGAAATTTAACGGACGATTAAGTAATTGGCGGTGGCGAAACCCACCGAAAATGGTGCACGAGGGGTTAAACCAAAGGGTCACGGGGTCAAGGGTCAGCCGATTGTTGGGGGTGTTGGCGGCGTCTTGGAAATCTAACGGACGATTAAGTAATTGGCGGTGGCGAAACCCACCGAAAATGGTGCACGAGGGGTTAAACCAAAGGGTCACGGGTCACGGGGTCAAGGGTCAGCCGATTGTTGGGGGTGTTTGCGGCGTCTTGGAAATCTAACGGACGATTAAGTAATTGGCAATGACGAAACCCACCGAAAATGGTGCACGAGGGGTTAAACCAGAGGGTCAAAGGTCAACCGAGCGTCTGTGATATCGGGAGAATCGGTTAATCGGTCCACCGGTTAATGGGGGGGGGGGGGGATTTCCCCTCTTTTGCATTACACGCTCCGCGGGTCCTGGTGTTCGTATAGGAATGCGTGGGGTGAGGGGGTGAGGGTGAGGGGTGAGTCACCCGTCGGATTTCGGAATCCGTCGTTGCATCGGCACGCGATGACTCAGGCGTCGTTAACGCGGAGTGACACCTGCGCCCCCTCGCTTCCACGGCGTGAATCACTGCGGAAATTGCTTCAGTGATTCACCTTCGACACGTCGGGTGATTACCCCTCACCCCTCGTTCTGTACGTATGTCCCCCTCCCCCTCGCCCTTTCGGGATTATCCCCTATCTGCGCAGGTTATCCCCTTCATTAATCTCTGGAGGGATTTCAGATATCACATCTCGTTATCATTTTTTAATGCATCTTTATGGCAATTGCTCACATTGTTATAGACTCGAGAGGCAAAGTGCGCGAACACGTTGAGAACGTGTGCACGTTGAGAACGCACGTGGGAACGCGAGAACACGTGAGCACCACACGAAAAACACGTTGTGGACGTGTGCTGGACGCGTGAAAATGATGGGGTGACGGAACATGTGGCGAAAAAAGCACGGGAATGATGTGTGTAGGATGCACCTCCGTATGTTTACTACGTGTTATCGGTGTGTTTTTCGTGTGTTCTCGTGTTCCCCACGTGGAAAACACGTCGATGACATGTTGTAAACGGATGGGTATATGATTGGGAGAGCACGTTATGGAAAACACGTGGCTAGCACGTGAAAATGTTATGGAGAGAACACGTAGAAAACATGTGGTGAAGCAGACTGGGAGAATACTTGGTGGAAAAACTGATGTGGAGAGAACACGTTGAAGACGTGTGATTAACAGATGGTTATGACTGAGAGAACACGTGATGGAAAACACGTGGCAATTATGTAAAAACACGTGGGGAAACGTATGGAAGACACGTGGCTAACACGTGAAAATGTGACGGAGAGAAAACGTGTGGAAGACGTGGTAAACAGATGGGAGAACACGTGAGAAATGCCGAGTACACGAGTATAACATGAAATAAATACACGCGACTAGGAGAACACGTGGTGGGAAACACGTTTTCTAAAGTAGAAGCAGTCATCTCCATCAACCCCCTCCGAATAAGATGCTGGAACGTCGCGAAATGCAGCCAAGAAAATCCAAGAAATGCTAAGAAAAAGGGGGATAAGAATATATGATGATGAGCACGAGGAGGGGTGGTGTGTACGTGTGTGTGTGTGTGCGTATCGATCGGCCGTGGGTCGATGAAGCAGCGCCACGCTTTCTGCTCGGGTCCGTCGTCTTCCTCAGGGAGGAAACAACGGGGAAAACGAAGAAAACGAGGAAGGAAGACGCTGTGCTTGCCCAGACTGCGCGCCGCCATCTTATAATTTATAACGGAGGTTCAAAGGGCTCGACGTCTTCAACGAATGTATGCCAATCTCACTCCGCTGAATTCATGGTCGTTTAAGGACCAGGACTGCCTTAATGACGAGTGCTGCCCCTTGACAGCGGGCAAACAATGCGAGCATGGGTGTCTAGGGGAGCAGCCAGCGATCAGGCGCAGTATAGTACCCAATGGTAGAGTCCTGAATGTTCAATCCCCTGAAGGTTGGCATTCAGGAAAGCATGCTGCCCCTTGACACTAGGCAAACAATGCAGGCATGGGTGCTTATGGGATCAGCCATCGATCAGGGGCAGCAGGATTTTCAATGCTAATGCAATGGAGAATTTCTTGAACTTCTAAATACCCTGAAGGTTGGCATGCGGAAAAGCACGCTGCCCCTTAACAGTAGGCAAACCAGGCAAGCATTGGTGTCTATAGGAGAAGCAAGCTATCAGGGGCAGCGGCGTTTTCAATGCTGGAGTCCTGAATTTTCAATCCCCTGAAGGTTGGCAGGCGGGAAAGCATGCTGACCCTTGACACTAGGCAAACAATGCAGGCATGGGTGCTTATGGGAGCAGCCAGAGATCAGGGGCAGCAGGATTTTCAATGCTAATGCAATGGGGAATTTCTTGAATTTTTAATCCCCTGAAGGTTGGCTTGCGGGAAAGCATGCTGCCCCTTAAATGTAGGCAAGCAATGAAACCATTGGTGTCTATAGGAGAATTCAGATATCAGGGGCAGCAGATTTTTCAATGGTGGAGTCCAGAATGTTCAATCCCCTGAAGGTTGGCATGTGGGAAAGCATGCTGCCCCTTGACACTAGGCAAACAATGCAGGCATGGGTGCTTATGGGAGCAGCCAGCGATCAGGGGCAGCAGGATTTTCAATGCTAATGCAATGGAGAATTTCTTGAACTTCTAAATACCCTGAAGGTTGGCATGCGGAAAAGCACGCTGCCCCTTAACAGTAGGCAAACCAGGCAAGCATTGGTGTCTATAGGAGAAGCAAGCTATCAGGGGCAGCGGCGTTTTCAATGCTGGAGTCCTGAATTTTCAATCCCCTGAAGGTTGGCAGGCGGGAAAGCATGCTGACCCTTGACACTAGGCAAACAATGCAGGCATGGGTGCTTATGGGAGCAGCCAGAGATCAGGGGCAGCAGGATTTTCAATGCTAATGCAATGGGGAATTTCTTGAATTTTCAATCCCCTGAAAGTTGGCATTCAGGAAAGCATGCCCCTTAAATGTAGGCAAACAATGCAGGCATGGGTGTATATGGGAACAGCTAGCTATCAGGGACAGCAGGATTTTCAATGTTAATGCAATAGGGAATTTCTTGAATTTTCAATCCCTTGAAAGTTAGCATGCTGCCCCTTGGCAGTAGGCAAACCATGTAAGCATGGATGTCAATGGGAGCAGACAACTATCAGGGGCAGCAGAATTTTCAATGTTAATGCAATGGGGAATTTCTTGAATTTTTAAACCCCCTGTAGGTTGGCATGCGGGAAAGCGTGTATGCGTGGGTGGCAAGCGGATAAGCCGACCATCAAGGGGCAGCACGAGATTCGCCATTGGCTAAAAGCGCGGTAATCCCTTTAGGATTCCAGCTTGATTACTGCAACATCTGCATTCCCACGATCACGTGATGGTGCGTGTGGGAATGCTGGTTCGTCACCTGAATAATTAAATGAGTACAGATGTCGATCACCACGCCCTCGCACGAGGGTATTCGACGTTGCGCGACGATACACGAGGGTGGTGAGGGGGTGGTGAGAGGGAGGGGGGGTGATAAAAGAGCGCGGACACGTCAAGAGGGTAGCACTGCTGGGAATACAGCCTCCTCCTCTTCATTAACTATTCATCCACAAACAGATGACAAAACAGCGGAAAATATTTGCCTCATTATCCGAAAACAATAGGGGGAATCGCGAAGGGATGAGGGGGTGAAAAGGGGTGAGGGGTGGGGAAGGGGGTTGTAACAAAAAAAAAACAATAAAAAAAATCGTTAATGAGGGATTTAAGGAGGGGGAAATCACGAAAATCTCGTTTTAACGCGATTACGATTAAAACCGCAATTAGGGGAATGAAGAAGGCCAATAATGAACTTTAGGAGCGACTTAAGGGCGCTACGCCCTCTCGCGGACGCTTAACGGACGTTATGGGCTCGGGGAGGGTGCGACCAAATTGGAAAGGGCGTGCGAGTTCAATAAGGTCGTCGAAAGGGAAATTAAGAGTGGTTTGTATCAAACTGGGTGGAAGAGCCATGTATGGGCCAGGTTTGGGCATGTAGGACCTTATCTACCCCTTGATGGGTCCTATTTTGGACTTGTGGGGTCACATTTGCTCTTTGGTGGGTCGTATGCTGGGACATGTGGGGCCATATTTGCCCCTTGATGAGTCGTATGGTGGACATGTTTGCACGTGTAGGGCCATGTATATCTCATGTTTGGACATTTAGGGCCACATTTGTCCTTTGATGTGTCATATGTTGGACATGTAGGGTCACATTTGCCCTTTGATGGGTCATTTATCGAACATGTTTGGACGTGTAAGGCCACATTTTCATCTTGATGGGTCCTATTTTGGACATGTTTGGACGTGTGGGACCACATGTGCCCCTTTAATGGGCCATATATATGCCATGTTTGGACATGTAGGGCCACATTTTCCCCTTGATGGACCATATATCGAACATGTTTGGACATGTAGGACTACATTTGTCCTTTGATGGAGTCATATGTTGGACGTGTGGGGCCACATTTGCTCTTTGATGGGTCCTAACTCGGAATATGTGCACATGTAGGGCCTTATAATATGCCATGTTTGGACATGTAGGGCCACATTTGTCCCTTGATGGGCCATATATCGAACATGTTTGGCCACATTTGCTCCTTGATGAGTCGTATGTTGGACATGTTTGCACATGTAGGACCATGTTTGGGCATGTGGGGCCACATTTGCTCCTTGATGGGTCCTGTCTTGGACATGTTTTCTCATGTAGGGCCACATTTGCCCTTTGTTGGGCCATATATCGGACATGTAGGACCACATTTGTCCTTTGATGGGTCATATGTTGGACGTGTGGGGGCAAATGTGGCCCCAACTCGGTCCTAACTCGGAATATGTGCACATGTAGGGCCTTATATATGCCATGTTTGGACACGTATTGACACATTTCCCCTTTGGGCCATATATCGAACATGTTTGGTTGGACATGTGGGGCCACATTTTCCCCTTGATAGGTCCTATCTCGCACATGTAGAGCTATGTATGCCATGGTTGGACATGTAGGGCCACATTTGCCCTTTGTTGGGTCATATATCTGACTTGATTGGACATGTAGGGCCACATTTTCCCCTTGATGGGTCCTATCTTGGACATGTTTGGACGTGTGGGGCCACATGTGCCCCTTGATGGGCCATATATCGAACATATTTGGACATGTTATATTTACAGTAATTCCACATTGAACGGATGATATAATTTATATATATATCAAATATATGTATTTTTTTTTCGCTCGATATATATATTGAACAGGATGTAATACTGGTATAATGTTGGTATTAGGACCGGATTAAGTTAATCCGGGTCAAGAGCCCCAGCTTTTTTTTCGTGTGGTTTGTGGCTGGAGTTGCGGTTACTCGAGAAAATAAGCCTGAGTTTATTCGGGAGGTAAAAATGTCTTCCTCTTTTTTGCGCTTATCGATTTTTTTCCCTCTCTTTTTTTACTTTTTCTTCTTCGCAACGTCCATAAAACGAGAAGCACGTGTCACGAATTTCAAATAAAAAGGGGCGCGCGATGCACGACGGGAAGGTGCAAGGGCCTTTTGCGGAACGCCGAAATTTGCGAGAATGAGACGCTCTTGAAAACTTATTCCAGCTGTAAAAGCATTCAGGTATCAAAATATTCGGCTATCGAAATAACGTTAAATTGCAGTCCGTCCAGGCCTACTTAATTCCCTCGATGTGGCTGTCAGCCTCAGCGCGGCTGGAATGCCACGTGTTGTCTATGGCATTCCAGCCGTCCGCGGCTTTTCGGCCGTGTTTTCGATGGAACCTTTTTGGTGTCTTCCCTCCGTGTTTGTCAGCACTTTCCTCTCTCTTTCTGCGTTGTTTTTTTAATGTGAAATCGATGTTATCCTTAAACCCGCATCGCGTTTTGTTATACCTTAAATGCTCGCGAGGGACCATCGCTGTTTCGAAGGTACGAAATATAAAAGGCATTCCAGCCGTGGCATTCCGATGATGACGAGGATGATGATGATGGTGATGATGATGATGATGAGGAGGAGGAGGATGACGACGACGACGAAGGGTTTATTGACCGGTTGTGACAAACAAAAGCCTCCTCCTTCTGCCTTTATGGATCCAGATGGGGTTAATGGGGATTTTGACTTTTTACACAAATGACAACAAAGATGGCGGATTCTTCAGGTGATCGAGGGATCCGCGAGATGGCGGACGATCAACTTGTGGGGCCCTGCTGTGATCGGGGCAGATCGAGTGCTCATTGTTGAAGTGGACAACCCTTAATGAGCCCTGATCGAGTGTGCTCTGGTCAAGTGGCCAGATCAAGTGCTCGTTGTTAAAGCGATACGGATAACCATAAATGATCCATGGTCAAGTGGTCAGATCAAGTGTACTCTGATCAAGAGGTCATATCAAGCGTACTCTGATCAAGAGGTCAAATCAAGTGTACTCTGATCAAGCGCTCATTGTTAAAGTGAACAACCATAAATGATCCATGATCAAGTGCTCATTGTTAGTGATATGGACAACCCTGAATGATTCCTGGTCAAGTGGTCAGATCAAGTGTTCATTGTTAAAGTGACACGGATAATCAGAAATGATCCCTGATCAAATGGTCAGATCAAGTGTACTCTGATCAAGTGGTTAGATCAAGAATACTTTGATCAAGTGGTCAGATAAAGTGTACTCTGATCAAGCGGTTAGATCAAGAATACTCTGATCAAGTGGTCAGATCAAGTGTACTCTGATCAAGCTCTCATTGCTGAATTGATATGGACGATCATAAATGATCCATCATCAAGTTTACTCCGGTCAAGTGGTCAGATCAAGTGTACTCTGATAAAGTGGTTAGATCAAGAATACTCTGATCAAGTGGTCAGATAAAGTGTACTCTGATGAAGTGTACTCTGATCAAGCTCTCATTGCTGAAGTGATATGGACGACCATAAATGATCCATTTTCAAGTATACTCTGATCAAGTGTTCTGGTCAGATCGAGTTCTCATTGTTAAAGTGATCCGGTTCGCCCAAGTGGCATTTGTAAGTACCTATTGATCGAGTGATCGGGTCAGATCAGATGCACTCTGATCAAGTACTCGTTGAAGTGACCCTGAATGATCCATTGTTAGATGACCTAGTCATCTAAAGTGTCATTTGATCTGGTGATATGATCAGATCAAGTGTCTATCGATGAAGGTATATGGATACCCCTAAAATAATCCTTGACCGAATGATCTGGACAGCTGGAGTTGTGCAGCCACTTGCCCTTTGCTTCGAGTAAGAGATATTATAGGGCGTTTTGGGTCTTTTAGGAACTTTGAATTCAAAATGGCGGAGCTTATAATTATGGGATGTGAAACCGCATAAAAACACATTTGGAATCGTTTACGAGGTTCAGAGCGTAGAAACGAAACGGTCTCATTATTACGCTTCGACTCCTCGGATAACGTAAGAGGGAAGGGCAAAAAAAGGCGTAATTCCATTAAACGCCCCATTAAACCACGAGAAAACAAAGGGGCCGCCAGATGGCGCTGGCGACAATGGGAAGCCCTTTCAAAAGGAAAGAAAAAAAGGACAAAACGCCCTTTGAATGCACCTTTCTACCTCGAAAACAACGTCGAGCGTTGTCACGGTAACAACCAAATGGACAACTGAAAAAAGACGGCCATAAAAGACGGTCTTTTATCATAAAATACCAAAAATAAGCTTGGTGTTATGGAATTTATGGACGAGCTGCCCCTGAAAGTTGTCTGCCTTCACATACACACGTGTTTAGGTGCTTTGCCAACGTTCAGGGGCAGCTGTGTCAATTATGGACGTGCTGCCCCTTGTAGATGGGCTGCCTTCACATACACGCGTGTGTGGCTGTTTTGCCAACTTTCAGGGGCAGCTGTCTTTATTAGGCTTAGCTGCCCCTATAAGATGGGCTGCCTTCACATGCACGCGTGTTTAGGTGTTTTGCCAACGTTTAAGGGGCAGCATGTCAACAAGGGGAATTTAATAATACTGGAATCAGAGTTGGGCAAATTGTACTCATGAGTACAAGTACTGATTATACGATTACAGTGAAATCATGCTCCAGTACAAGTAGAGTACGTAGTGCAGAGTACGTAGTTTAGAGTATGTAGTAGAATGACTAGTCGCATGAAACGAGTAATAAAACTTGGGCAAATGCGTACTCGAGAGCGGAAGTACCGATTACGAGTACTCGTGGAATCATTGGAATCGTACTCCGAAGTATTGAGTAGTATCTGTAATCAGATTTTGGTTGTCGGTACTCGTATCCATGAGTGCTGATTGCCGAGTACGGCGGATGTCAAACGTATCGCTTAGGGAACTTAATTTTAAATTTGCATGCGTTCATATTAGGTTTTAGGATGACCCTCATTTCGAGGTACTCAAATTACTCACTCACTTACCCAAAAGTATTTCTATAATTGCCCGATTACTATATCGGTACTCGGATCAGATTACGTTGATACTCGAGAACTTCGTTGTGATCACCCGTTGCAAGTACATTTTTGCCATCGAGTACGTTTTCAGTACATTTGCATTCAATTACTTTTGTACTCGGTATTCTTTTACTCATTACTCAAATTCATCAAATGTACTCAATTACTGACTAGAATATTGAATTTAGGGATGAGCTGCCCCTTGATGACATGCTGCCCATACGTACGCAGGTGT
The DNA here is from genome assembly GCA_033995625.1 of Ophyiulus pilosus. NCBI lineage: Eukaryota > Metazoa > Arthropoda > Diplopoda > Julida > Julidae > Ophyiulus > Ophyiulus pilosus. Next base: position 6,527 of record JAUJYV010000644.1, on the reverse strand, counting down.
TTGCAACATTTGCCAACGTTCAAGGGGCTATTATGAGCTGCCCCTTGAAAACGGGCTGCCTTCGCATACACACGTGTGTATGACGTTTGCAAACCTGCAGGGGCAGCTTTTTATTTAAAGGTTTAGTAAACGTTTTTGAGTTTTAGCAAACGTAGTTTTTTAACCACGGCAGGCGTGGCTTTTTTATCCCCCCTTTTTCACGAAGAGGGTGTTAAGGAATAAACCCCTCATCCAGGATTAATTTCAATCTGAGCAAATTGAGGTTTATGGCACTCGATAGGAAAAAATGCGTCGTAAAACCATGAACGAGTTACACCAAAACTAATTTTTAAAATAATTTGATGCGGAGGGGAGGGGATGTTGAGGGGTATTCCCCACCCCTTCCTCCTGTTTTAGCTCCACCCTCCCTCCCCCGTGCGAAGAAAATCCTGTCCCTATTAACGGTTGTCCCGAATATCTGAAATACTTCTTCCAAGGGCTAAAAGGAAAGACGATAGGACCGAAAATATGCTTCTTATCATTTTAATTAACTTCATTAGGTTTTGATTTCATTCCTGATGCAATCTGGAACATCTTTTACAGACATTAAGTTTCACAAATCGATATCATCCTCGGGCTTCTTCTTCTTGTAAAAAGTAAGATGAAATATAAGAAATAGAGGAAGATGGAGAAGAAAAAAAAGGATGAAATTTGAGGAGGAGGAGAAGGAGGAGGAAGAGGACACGTGATTAAAAGAGGAAATCCAATTTCTCATCCTCGATCAGACCAAGGTTTTATTTCGTGTATTTAACTCATGAATATATAAAAAAAAATACTCGACTAAAGAAACATATATTCAGAAAATTTCCCCCCTCTTTCTGCTAAGAAAAGTGTAAACCAAAGACGAGGAGGAAAAGGAAGAGACGGGAGAGGGGGGGAAAAGCCGTAACAATAAAAGATGGTGGTGCTAAGGGCAAATCGATGAAAAGGGGGCATCGAAAGGAACAATGGAGATACATGAAGGGAGGGGGATTCGAAGATGTAGGGCTCGAGAAGAAGGAAGGGAATGTACCTGAGATGATACGTTAGCCCTAGTATCGCGAGATGATACGCGGGAGATTATGGTTGCCGAGGGTACGAATGGACCGTGCCCCTGCGGGGTTATGAATTTCATTAGCATCGTTTGCAGAGGATGAAAAGAATGAAAATATTTAACTTGTACCCTCGCGGAAAGAATGACTGCTTGGAATGATGGCGTTTTTTTGGGAGATTTTGTTATCCCGTAGCGAGTGGGAGTGGCTTAGCAGCGAGTGGGAGTGACTTAGAAGCAGGTGGGAGCGGTTTAGCGGACTATGGAGATACTGAGATCTGTGCGGGAGTGGTTTAGTACAGGGAGTGCCTAATTGGGCGTGTCTTAGCAGCTTTGCATGTTGTTCGGTGGGAGTGGCTTAGTAGCACGTGGGAGTGGTTTAGTAGACGATAGATATACTTGATGCAATTGGAAGTTGTTTTTACTGTGGGAGTGGTTTAGTAGCAAGTGGGAGTGGTTTAGTAGAAGATGGATATAGTACTTTATGCAAGTAGGAGTGGTTTAGTAGAGGAGGGAGTGGCTTAGTAGCAAGTGGGAGTGGTTTAGTAAAAGATGGCTATAGTACTTGAGGCAAGTAGGAGTGGTTAGTAGAGGAGGGAGTGACTTAGCAGCAAGTGGGAGTCGTTTAGTAGTGTATGGAGTGTATTAATAGTTTTAAAGGTTTGATAGGAACGGGAGTGATTTAGTAGCGTAGCATAGTAGTTTAGTGGGCGTGGTTTAGTAGTTGTAGAAGTTGTTTGGTCGAAGTGATTTAGTGGCGAGTGGGAGTGGCTTAGTAGTACACGGAATACTTTTTTAGCTTCTTGGTGCAAAATATGAAAAATTTCTTGTATTTATATATAATACATTGTCATTTTTTTGAAGCCCATGTTTTGAGCGCCCCCTCGCGTCGTACGAGCATTTATCACTGGGATTTGTTGTCGAACCATAATCGAATGTTTCCATATCTGCGCCGCTGCTATTTTTATGCGCGCCGTTTAAACAAAGATGGCGTCCGTTTTGTGACGTCCCTGATTGGTCCGAATGACATTCCGATATCGATCGCTTGTCCCCGATGACAACTCAACTGCCATAAATATAAATAAAGCCACCGCGTTGCCATGGCAACCTGCAGCCTCGATACACCGGACAACCTCTCTAATGCGGACGGAAAATCCAAATATTGCGATTTCTAACTTTTGCGCGGGATCTCTGCGGTGCTTTTCAATCGCTGTGCCGCCAAGGGTCCGTGAGTGTGCCGCGGAGTTTAGATGTCCGTGCGCTCAATTTCTGTCTGGTCAAGCCACATAAACAATTAGCAGTCAGTAGTGTGCCGCGACATTTCCAGACCCTTGTTTTGTGTGCCATTAGTTGGAAAATGGCCTGTTTTCAGGGGCAGCAAGCTTTTCTTATGACTATTAGTGTTTAAAAAGTGCTGCCCCTTTAAGGATGGTGTCTAGGATAGCACGGATGCTCGACGTGTTTGCAACTTTTAAGGGGCAGCAAGATTTTCCCCTATGACTATTAGTGTTAAAAACAGTGCTGCCCCTGAAAGGATGCCGTCGAGTATAGCATTGATGCTCGACGTGTTTGCAACTTTTAAGGGGCAGCACTATTTCTTCTATGGCTGTTAGTGTTTAAAAAGGGATGCCGTCGAGGATAGCACTGATGCTCGACGTGTATGCCAGATTTAAGGGGCAGCACTATTTTCCCTATGGCTGTTAATGTTAAAAACAGTGCTGCCCCTGAAAGGATGCCGTCGAGTATAGCACAGGTGCTCGAGGTGTTTGCAACTTTTAAGGGGCAGCAAGATTTTCCCTATGACTTAAGTGTTTAAAAAGTGCTGCCCCTGAGAGGATGCAGTCCTAGCTAGCATTGATGCTTGACGTGTTTGCAACTTTTAAGGGGCAGCAAGATTTTCCCTATGACTGTTAGTGTTTAAAAACAGTGCTGCCCCTGAAAGGATGCGGTCTAGGATAGCACCGGTGCTCGACGTTTTTGCCAGCTTTCAGGGGCAGCACTATTTTTCGTATGTCAAATACACGTACATTAGCACAATGCCGCACTGCACTACATCGCTATTAACGGCGTGACCACTAGATGTCGCCCTGTGCCGCCTTTTTGTCGCCCCGCAATAAAAAAGCGTGTACTTAAAGCGATAAAACACCTAATTGCCGATCAAGTGGGAGGAACACATCTGTTTTTCCCGAGCCACAGGGAGGAGGAAAAAAGGGAGAAAAAATGGCCAAAAGGCCTAACAAAAAAACAGAAACAGCTGAGGATAAAGTGGAGGAAAAACAAAACCGCAAATGACCTATAAATGCACGACACAATCACGAAAAAACGCGATGCAAAACTGGGAAATTGGTTGAAAACCCCCCCTTGATTTTCTTGAGTTGGCAAACCATCATTACACGCGTGCATGCGTCGTTTGCCAAGCGTTAAGGGGCAGCTGTGTTGGAATAGTCCATTAACACCAAAAAAGGAGGAGGAGGAGGGAGGGGGAAGAAGAAGGCCCTTTCCAAATATTGGGTTTCGGTTAAAATGCCCAGGGCTGTTTTCTTATAAATTCGGCGATTAATTTTATTAGACAAATAAAGGCGATGATCGGAGCCAATCAAAACATCCTCGGGCTGAAAAAGAGAACGGCTCGCGGCGCCCCCTGTTGGCTTAATTACGAGTGGAATGTAGCGAAAGAGTAAGGGAGGCTCGATGTAATGCGGAAGTGGTGCAGTGCGGTGTTAGTGCACGATTAGTGCGAGTGTATATTGGTATAGTGTGGAAGTAATAGTGATGTTTTTTATACAGTGTGATGGCGATAGTGTGGAAGTGGTGAATAGTGCGATGTAGTGTGTGGGTGGGGTGATATGGTGCGGATGTAAAAGTGTGCAGGGCAGTGTAGGTGGATATAGTGTAGAAGTAGTGCAATACAGTGCATGAGTAGGGATGTGCGTCAGTACAGTCAGTACAGTCAGTTCAGTGAAATGCAGGTGTCCGTTGTTATAGTGTAGAAGTAGTGCATTGCACGAGTAGTGATGTGGTCCAGTACAGTACAGAGGTTCAATACAATGATGAGGTTCAGTTCAGTTCAATACAGTACAGTGATGTGGTTCAGTACAGTTCAATATAGTACCGTGATGTAGTACAGAACAGTACAGTGAGATGGTTCAGTACAGCACAGTACATTGATGTGGTTCAGTACAGTACATTGATGTGGTCAGTACAGTACATTGATGTGGTCAGTACAGTACATTGATGTGGTCAGTACAGTACATTGATTTGGTCCAGTACAGTACATTGATTTGGTCCAGTACAGTACATTGATGTGGTCCAGTACAGTAGTGATGTGGTCCAGTACAGTACATTGATGTGGTCCAGCACAGTAGTGATGTGGTTCAGTTCAGTACAGTACAGTGATATGGTTCAGCACAGTACAGTACATTGATGTGGTCCAGTACAGTACAGTGATGTGGTCCAGTACAGTAGTGATGTGGTTCAGTTCAGTACAGTACAGTACAGTGATATGGTTCAGCACAGTACAGTACATTGATGTGGTCCAGTACAGTACAGTGGTTCGGTACAGTACAGTGATGTGGTTCAGTTCAGTTCAGTTCAGTACAGTACAGTGATATGGTTCAGCACAGTACAGTACATTGATGTGGCCAAGTACAGTACAGTGATGTGGTTCAGTACATTACAGTGGTTCGTTACAACACAGTACATTGATGCGACGCGGTTCAGTTCAGGACAGTACCGTTCAGTACAATGGTGTGGTTCAGTATAGTACAGTGATTCAGTTCGGTACAGTAAAGTGATGTGGTTCAGTACAGTGATGTGGCACAGTACAGTACAGAGGTTCAGTTCAGTACAGTGATGTGATCCAGTACATTGATGTGGTACATTACAGTACAGAGATTCAGTACAGTCCGTTGTTCCAGCACAGTTCATTACAGTACAGTAAAGTGGTCCAGTAGTGGTTGAGTACAGTACAGTGAAATGCAGTTGTTCGTTGACATAGTGTAGAAGTAGTGCATTGCATGAGTAGTAGTGCAGTGCAATAGAGTGCAGTGCCGTGCAATTGCAGGTTAATAGAGCGTCCTTCACACAGTACGCGTACTGCATCGGCAGTACGTCGTGCGCAAATAGCAGTTTAATTGCTATTCATCCCGTCGTCGTAATTTCCAAACAATGCTAAAAGCGAGCTAATGTAAGCGTGGTTTTTTTTGTGGTTTCGGCGGTTCATCCGCGGTTTTTGCGTCCTCTCTTCAAAAAGGTACAACACAATGAGCGTTTGTAAACGCTATTGTTATTATTAGAAAGTAGGAAGATGTAGGAAAATGTGAAGAAGAGGGTGACGAAAAGAGACATTTCGGCGTGACCGCGATTGAAAAAGGGGGGGAAAGATGAAAATACGTAGAGATATGGAGGGGGGAATTATTGAATCGAGTAACAATTTGCGAGAAATAAATTGGACGATGATGGGCTTGATACGGGAGGAGAGATTGAAGAAAATGTGGGCGAGGGGGGATAAAATTGGAGAGGGATGAAAATTATAGCGCTTGAAAATGAGGCAAAAAGTCAAATTGCTCATATGTGGAAGAGGTGGGAGTGAGATATGGGGAGGGGAAACCGATGGCGTCTTTTTTCGGCGAAGGTACGAGTCGTACCTTCGCCAAGGTACGACTCGTACCTTAGTGTTTTCTCGACGTTTTCGATTGGGTTTTGTACGAGGCTGACCCTTGGTACGAAACGTGTATTATCCACCAGTTTATATAAGGTTGTGTTTGGGTACAATTGTACCTTGCAGGGATGAAAGTCGTAGCGCCGGAAATTATGAAAAGGAAGCAAATTGCTGATATGGGGAATGAAATGCGATTCTAGACTTTTGTGGGTGTTTTTGACACTCGCGCAGCCTTTTTCCACGAAGGTACGAGTTGTACCTTTAATACAAACGTGTTTTTTATATTTTGCTCTGTTTACCATGAGGTGTATTCTTAGATTTTCTGCGAGGTTGGTTCGGGTACGGAATGTACCTCGCGGTGTCTTCACCCTTCTAGACTTTCGTGGGTATTTCTGACACTCTTGCCACCTTTTTCCATGAAGGTACGAGTCGTACCTTACCCGAGGTACAATTTGTACCTTTAATACAACCATGTTTTTTTAAATTTTGCTGTTTGTCGTGTGGTGTATTCTTAGATTTTCGGCGAGGTTGGTTCGGGTACGGAATGTACCTCGCGGTGTCTTCTCCCTTCTAGACTTTCGTGGGTGTTTCTGACACACTTGCCGCCTTTTTCCATAAAGGTACGAATCGTACCTTACCCGATGTACAATTTGTACCTTTAATACAACCATGTTTTTTTTAAATTTTGCTGTTTGTCGTGTGGTGTATTCTTAGATTTTCTGCGAGGTTGGTTCGGGTACGGAATGTACCTCGCGGTGTCTTCTCCCTTCTAGACTTTCGTGGGTGTTTCTGACACAC